>JAIGNY010001953.1:0-22849 GCA_020152595.1 Chiridota heheva
AAATATATCTCAGTGTAACTGAAAAAAAATATACAAGAAAATTTAAAAATGGAAGAAAATTCGACATTGGAAAATGCTTATTCACTTTTTCCACAGCATGTTTACAATACACAAACAACAGGAAACCCTCTGCACACAATAGTACAGTCCACTCGGCTTGGGCGTGCTAAGGTTACGTCAGAATTAAAATAAAGGGATACATAAATTAACAAATTAGAAATTTTCTTTCATCGCTTTCTATTTGTTGGAAAGTATGGGCTTTTTTATGCACCAATCACGTTGGATTAGCACCAATCACGTTGGATTTTATATATATGGTAAATAGATATATGTTAATTGTCAGGCTTTGTGAAATGGACTTCTAAATACTTTCGTTCATAAGTTATAAAGGTCAAAGCAGCGATAACTTGTGATTTTGAAAAAAAAACACACATTTTATAGTTTACAAAGTATGGACTTATTTTTGGAATAATTAAATGAAAAAGGTCTTAAATGATAGATAATGAATTTTAATGAAAGTTCTGTATACCATTTGAAATGGAGCAAAATATTCAGAGACTCTTTAGTTGTAACGTTTGGAAGTGCAAAATATGTGTGAGTTTTTAGAGGGTTTTGCACAGTTAAGGAGATTATTGCGAGCTTATGAAACAAACATTCCCCTATGAAAAATTAATTATGATAAAAAAATTGATATTTTAAATAACACTTTTTTTTTTTATCTTTTTTTTTTATCTCTGTCTGTCTGTCTGTAAAGGCATGAAAGGGGCACCTTTTAAACTGTACAAAGAAGATTGGGAGAGGCCATGTCAGTTTATGTCATTAGAATGGCCCGGGTCCAAATAATAGGTTTTGCCCTGCATGACCCATTTCAAAGATTCCCCACTTGTCAAATTCAGGGTTGCTCGCATACTCTAAAAAGGCCCTATTTGAAAGAGTTTGTACAAATTATAAGCTGGGAAAACAAAGTTAGGAAAAGGTGAAGGATTTTTAAGTATGGAAAAGTCTAATATTGTCCAATATGTATAGGGCTGTTGGGCCCCAGCTTTGTTCTATCGGAAAATTTCATAATAGTAGTGTATGCGCACAAAGCATGTGAAAATTCACAATTTTAGTCCTTCAGGCATTATTTGTGTTACTTTTGTAATTAAAATCAAATATATATATATATATATATGTATATATATATATATATGTATATATATATATATATATATATATATATATATATATATATATATATATATATATATACATATATATATATATATATATATATATATATATATATATACATATATATATATATATATATATACATATATATATATATATATATATATATATATATATATATATATATACATATATATATATATATATATATACATATATATATATATATATATATATATATATATATATATATATATATATATATATATATATATATATATATATATATATATATATGAAGAAAGAGGTTTTCAATGTTTGAAAGGGCATGTTCCTTCTCTAAAAAGGCACATGTCCTCTTTGAAAGAGCATTTTCCCTTCTGAAAAAGGATATTTTTCCTCAGAAAAAGGGCACTTTTCCTCTCTGAAAAGGGCACTTTTTAAACTTTCGAGAAAGGTGGGAGAACACATGCCCCTGTCCCCATCTGTTCTGCCACCTATGGTTACAACATGCCAACATTGACCTTTTACCCCATTAAACGTTTTTGCAGATGCAAATAATTATCTCCCTATAGAAGGATTGATCTTCCATATAATGTTTCATAACAAAAGGAGCAAATGAACAAGTAAACCCTAGAGATTTAATTGAAATAGAGGTCACCTCATATAATTTGTTTAGAGAGGAATATCAAGAGATTTTGAAAAGGCCTGACTAATCATGATCATATTTAGGGCAAATTATCACAATCTTCGGTCATTACGGCCAGATCCAGGTCAGATAGGTGTTTTCTGCGGTCATTTCAATGTGTGGAACGTGCTAGCTTGCTTGATGCTTGAATTAATGGTAAAAATAGTCATTGAATAAATTGATATTGAATCAGTTTTTGGCATTCTATGCCAAGACTGTATCTGTATGCATGGATATCGTTGAATGATCATAGAGCTGAACATGAGTTGAGATGCTGGCTTTTTTGGTTGTGTATTAGAGAAATTGTTTTATTGTGTTAAAATGCTGATTTTTTAGAGCAAAGGTATCGTTCCATACATAAATTCAGAAGTGAACGCCGTCGTATTGTTAACGTACTTCCAGTTTTTAAGTTTCCTTATTGATTGCAAAAAATCTATGATGCTATCGATAATACACGAAGGCCCTATATGTTCAGTCGGATGGATGTCTGATCGATAATATCGATAGTTATCTCTCGATTAATAGAGAAGCTTGAAAAACTGATAATGACATTACCAGCACGGCGGCGCTCACTTCTAAGTGTGTTTATGGGATGATACCTTTCATTTAACTTATGTTGTTCCCATGGGAACATAGGGTTTTCATCTTGAGCCATTATGCTTGTTTCTCTGCTTGACATTCATGTATCCCTTCACAGTGGTGTAGCTAGGGCCCTATGGGCCGACTCCCCCTTCCCCACCCCTTTAGTTATGCTACTGGTCCTTCATCTCATTGATGGCCTTCTCCTATGTTTCCCTGAGGATTCCAGTCAAACATATGACACACAATTTTGGTCATTAGAACCATTAGGCCCATAAGCATTAGGTGCTTCTTCACGGCTTCTATTGCACAAGGGGATGAGAGCATATTACCCCTCCCCTGGACGGGATGCCAGTCCATCACAGCTTAACTCCCCAACAGTGCTGCTACTCATTTCACAGCTGAGTAATCAAGGAAACAATACAGTGCTGATCACGACGAGAATTGAACCCAGTCCTTTTTGCTTATTGTTCTTAAGTGACCTAGTGGTGGCAACATAACACTGTTTTTGATGGTCAGAAGGTGAGCTGGCATAAGAAGTTGCTTCGATGCTTCACTTTCAGAGGTCTGCTATTAATGATTGCCTCTACTTCTACCATAAATGTTGTCAGCGTTTCATCATTTAACAATGCCTTATGTTGCAGCATCAGACTGTTAAGAATAGCCAGCATTGTACGGATCATTTGCTCCTGCACACCGCCATGATGGGTAGCTGCAGGGGCATGAAGCTCCAGTCGCAATTGAGCTTTAACATCTCTGCATGCAAAGTTTCATGGTCCATCTCATTTATGGCTTCTTAAAGCTCCTTGTGAGCTCCAATAAAGTTTGTTCCTCTATCGGAGCGTAGCTTCCTAACTGCGCCTCTTCTACATACAAATATTCTAAAGGCGTTCAAAAATGAATCTGTAGACAATGAGTCGGCAACCTCTAGGTGGACATCCCTTGATACCAGGCAAGTAGATATGATGCCATATCTCTTCTTCTCCTCACGCCCATTTTTTGCGATAAAAGGTCCAAAGTAGTCTACCCACAATATGAGAAGGGTGGATCTGCCTAAATTCTGTCAATTGGCAAGTCAACCATCTGTTTCTTCTTAATCTACAGCATACAACACAAATGTGGATGTACCTAGCAATTGTTGACACACCCAATGATTCAAAATCCTGCTGATTTGATTGCGTTCAGGGTGATTCCTCTGCCTTGGTGATACACCTGGTTGTGAGTGACTTATAGTCAAATCCACTTTGGCAGGTATAGTCACATGATGTTTGATCTCCTGTGGTGAGCCAGACTTCTTTAACCGACCACCTACATGGATTAAGCCATCATTATTGATCATTGAGCTCAACTTCTCCAGCTTACTAAGCTCACTATATTCGTTGCGTTAAATAGCCTTATCAACCTTTCGGCCTTCACCAATTTTTTTACCACTATCTCTCCTGATCTCTTCCACCTTCTCAAATTGTATGTGAAGATCAAACATCTGGTAAGAATGCCTCTTGCTCTAGTCCAACTTGACATTATCTTGAGCACTTCTGGTATTAGTTGAGGCTTGACTTATGCAGTAAACACTCTGGTTTGCTGGACTTCAACATCATCATCTTGGAATGGTTCATATTCTGTGGTTTCAGTGCTATACTCAGGCATATTCAAGAATTCTAGACCATTCCACCATAGGCCACACTCCTTCAGCCTTTCTGCATCTAAACCTCTGGAAGCAATGTCTGCCAAGTTTTGTTGAGTTGGCACATAATGCCATTGCTCCGGCTTACTGTTATTTCTTATCTGTTGCACCCTTTTGGCCATAGGGGTATGAAATCTTCTTGCTTCGTTGTTAATGTATCCTAGGACCACCTTACTGTCGGTCAAATAGTGTTCAGAAAATTCCTCATACCCAAGCTCCCTTCTTAAAATTGTGGCAATCTTGACAGAAACTGTTGCTGCCCTTAGCTTTAGCCTTGGAATTGTTATAACCATCATGGGAGACACTCTGCATTTGCTGATTAGGAGGGAAACCTTCAACCTGTAATGAACATCTACAAGCCTTAGGTAAAATCACTGCCCATATCCCCTTTTGCTGGCATCACTGAAGTGATGCAGCTCAACAGATGTTATTCTGAAAGGCTGGTCATGGTTCAGTGGCTTGTTGCATTTGTTAATGCATATTTCTTTCAAAAACTTAAACTGTTTCTTCTAGTCAATCCATTCTCTCTGGATGTCATCATCCACATGGTCGTCCCAATCAGCCCCATTGGCACACAATTGTTGTAAGCTTTGCTTTCCAATGAGAACATATGGTCCAAGGGAGCCTGGGGGATCCAAAATGGTACCAACTGATGACAAAATACCTCTTCTTGTAGATGGTCGCTCCCTGTGAACTGCATCAAACTCGAACCAAACTTCTGCGGAATTCCAAAGAATCCCTAATGTACGTTTGGTCGGTAAGTCACTCAGGTCCAATATTTCACACTTGGAAGCAATGTCATATGCTGGTAAGGCATGAAGGACTTCTGTGCTGTTCGACAGTAGATTGTGAAGATGAAATCCCCCTTTGTTTAGCATTGCAACTGCTCTGGTTATGAGACTAACAGCTTCTGGAGTTGAAAGTGAAGTTAGACCCTCATCTACATAAAACCTATTTCTATCAAAGTCTGCAGCATCTTGTCCAAATTTGTCTTGGAACATATCAGCAGTTTTTAGTCAAAAGCATAATTGGTGCATCCAGGAGACGAGGCTGCACCAAAAACATGCACATTCATTCGATAATCTTGTCGCTTGTTGTTCTGTCACCACCATACCACCATAGGTAACATAAGTAATCACGGTCCTTTGGTGACACATGGACTTGATGAAACATCCCCTCTGTGTTTTCAACGACTGTAATTGGTTCCTTCCGGAATCTGAGAAGCACTCCAATCAAGCTATTTGTCATGTTGGAACCTTAAGAGGAGAATATCGTTCAGTGATACACCGTGGTACCTTGATGCACAGTCCAGTGCCACTCTCAGCTTATTCTGCTTACAAGGATAGTACACTTAATGATGTGGTATGTACCACTTGGTTGAAGAAGTGTTCTCTTCTTTGGGTACTTTATCGGCTTGTCCATCCGTCAAGATCTTGTCCATCCGTCAAGAACTTGTCCATCCTTCAAGAACTTGTCCATGAATGCCTTATACTGCTCAGCATATTTTGTGTCCCTTGTTAATTTTTTCTTCAATTGCTCCAGTCTTTTCATAGCTACAACCCTATTGTTAAGCAGCTTAGGATGATCAACCTTGAAAAGTAATGGCAATTGAAAATGACCATCTGCTATCTTCATGCCCTTATTGAGCGTATCTGCGAACCTTGTATCATTCACTGACATTGCAATTTCTTTGCTCTCTAGATCGATGAAGTCCTTAACACCCTCAACACCTCTCTGGTTGTTGTCTTACGGGTGAAGTGCTAAGTGCTGCCATTGTTGTTACCTGATTTTGTGACACCTACTACGCGCCAATCTAAAGATGTTCTTACTTACTGCATAGGGATCATCATTATTGTTGCCTGACAACACATCTTATGGCATTGTCTTACCAGGATAGGAAGCTCCAATCAAAAGACCAACCTCAACATCTAGGAGAGTTACTCAATTTTTTTCTCAGCCCTGGAAGGTGTTGCCACTTCTTAATGGATTCTGGTGTCAGAATTTGAAATCTTGTTTATGGTATGAAATCACAAGTATTAAGAAAATGGTCACCACTGCAGATAACACACACTTCTTTCATGGGTTTGGTTGAAATTGAGGCACTGAAGGATCTAGTGGAACTTACATTCTTCTGCGGGTTTTGCTGAGTGGTTCGGAATGACGGATTAATCCTGATCATAACTTGTCGGTTAAATTAAACAAAAACTTCAAATGGGGGAAATCCAACCTTTTTCTCTTCTTTATATTTTGATCCAGTCATTCTCCAGCTGTCTTGCAAAGAATAGGAAAGTTTATCGACTACTATGTTGACTCCCAGCTGTATCCAAGCACACAAGCCCTAGCAAATGATCATCATTCTTTGCAGCTTAAATTTCACAAAGGAGATCTGCCAACTCTGACTGAGTCTTTGAGGTTCCTGTTGGCCAATCCTGGAGAAGTTCTCCAGTTTACTGAGCAAAAATTCTTCAATTAGTTCTGGTGCTCCATATTCATTGTCTAGTCTTTCCTAAAAGCTTGAGTCCAGCTTCATGGTCCTTGGGGTGTACAGCTGTCAGCTGCATCATTGTTTTGCTTTATTTGGCCTCAAGAAATTTTATTAACAAGTCAGCTTCTTCTCGTGGGGACAAGCTCAGTTCTTCTGCAACTTCCTTAAACCAGGGAGCTGTTGTCAAAGTAACAGCTCCCTGCTTGAACGTGGCATTCCATATCCTGTAATTTACAGGATTGTTGAGTCCATTATCCATTAAGTCCCTTTTGAGAATAGATTTGGCAACAGCTTGGACTTGGCTGCCATCATTTTCACTTGAAGTAGCTTTATCCTGGAACTCAAATATTTGTTAGCCATTTGTAAACCCTTGCATGTGTTTTAGCTGACAATCTTGCATGTATTTTTCTTCTTCATCAAATTTAGTTTCCTGTGAATATATCAACAAGTGCCTTGAGAAAGAGGGCTTCTTCTGTCCTTTCAAGAACGTCATTAACTTTTTTTAGGGCTTCCTCGATTACATCTTTTTCACTCTTGTCTTCTACTGCCGCTTTTCAGATGTTCAGAACCCTTGTCATGGCACCTTTTTTGTTCCTTCTTAGGGGTTTAAATTGTTTTCTTTGTTCTTCCACAGACATCCTTATCAATTTTGTTTTCAACCCTTAGCAAGTTCTTTTCTGAGGCTTGGTGTGATTTTACTGTAACTGTTAATAACAATTAAAGAAATGAAGTCAGATGTATTTTACTGGCCGGTTTCTGTTTATTTTCTGCATATCAGACTTGTCATCTCATCATAGTTGCACATGATAACCGTGCCATAGAATCACTGCAAACAAGAAGTATAAACAAACTTACTAATCCAACATTACTTAAATTCAAAGGTTTCATCATGGAAATGATGTAATATGCAATAGCACCCTCATCTTACAGTACAGTCGGGAATAACCGTACACGCTAAGTGCGGGGCGTTAGTGCACTTACCACCATGATGAATGGAGCTGCCCAAGCGCAAAATCGCGCTAAACGTGGGTTACCGCGCTAACATCACCGAGCTTGCAGCCCTGCAGCTTCTATTCACCTGTGACTTAACGCGCTAAAAATCGATACACACTGTATGCATTATGTCAATCAAGATCGAAGTGCCTGTGCTTTGTAAAGGGACTCCTAACGTTGCACAGTTATAATAATCGGATTAGGCCTGGCAGACTTTTTCTTTAGCAAAATGTTTTAACGCGAGGCCTAGAGGAATTAAAACTTTAAGTAAAATATTATTTTGTTTTCATTCAGTTTCACGTTGAACTCTGGGATATAAATATTTTTTTAATTCAGTCAGCATCAATAGCGTTCAGAATCACAGTACATAGGCCCTAGGCCCTACTTGCAATATTCGCTACGAAATGAGGCAATGTCTTCATTTGCATTGCATTTTTGGACGGAATTTTCAATAAAAATACTTATTAAATCCATTAGGAAAAAAAAATTGATGTGAAAATTGAATCAATCCTTCGATTAAATTTAATTTTTTACAGTTTTTGGACAAACAAAATGTATTTCGGGCAAACAAAAACTGATTCTGGCGATGTTTTTGATTGAATTTAGCTATCCTATCACACAGTCACATTAAAAAGCCTAGCGTTAGGCTACATGGTTTAATCGATGTGTAATGGTGTTCTGCTTTTGTTATACAATTAGAATTAGGACATAAGAGCTAATATTTCTAAGCTTTGCTGATATTGGTAGGAGGGTTCTGTTAAATATTAATGACTAAATATTTCGTTTGATATTTTTCACGATTATAGATCTACTGTTAGGCCAAATGTTGAGGATGGGAAATGAATAATTTTAAACTGATGTTGACATGTTTGTCTTATATTTTTCCACAGCTTCGAACTTCTGAGCCTTTGTCAGTTTTGCAGATTAGACAAGATACATTGAAAAATCCCTGGGCCAGTATGGATGCTTATTAATTGCTTTGTCAGTCTAAGTCAACAAGAATTTACAAAAACTTTAAAGAGCTTTTTTTCTTTCCCTTTTGCATGAATAATTATTTTTATAGTAACGTTTCTACGCCATTCTGTCAGCAATCCAATATCAAGGACATCCGGCTTCAGCCAGTATGAAGAAAAACAGCTACAGCATTTGGCCGTGAAAAAGAGGCAGAAGTCAAGAGGGTCTCTAAACTCGTGTCGCGTTGAACCTTTCTTCCTTACTATTAGGCCTACTTGATACAGTAAATAAAAAATCCCTGTGCATGTGTCAAGTAATGTTGGGCGTAATGAAATGCTGTTACTTCTTTTTCTTCCACTTGTGTAGAGTACTTTTTTATATTCCAGTTTATGTACAAAACAGAGTGAGTGATATTAGAAAAAAGTGTAGGCGTAAATTAACTAAGCTCAATTGGGTAAAAAAAAAAAAGAAGTGAAATTTAGTGCTGTCAAAACTGCACATAAAATAGGTAAGCCTGCATTGCTTCATTCCATGAAAATTGCAATATCAGGGTGGTAGAAGGCATTGAATATCAGGGCCTCCGACATGGGGAAGGGCATAGCCCCCCCCCTTCCCGAATAATGTTCCCCCCTTCCCGAATAATGTTCCCCCTTCCCGAATAATGTTCCCCCTTCCCGAATAATGTTCCCCCTTCCCGAATAATGTTCCCCCTTCGAATAATGTTTCCCCCTTCCCGAATAATTTTTCTCCTTCCCGAATGTTTCCCCCCTTCCCGAATAATCTTCCCCCTTCCCGAATAATGTTCAAAGCAATGGTTTTCAAATTGGTCTTGTGTTAATTATAAAAGCAATGGTTTTCAAATTGGTCTTGTGTTATTTATCCACAACAAAATTAATTGACAACATTAATCACCCCCTTCTCCTCTCACCTGCCATATGAAACCTGTGTCAGGGGCCCTGAATATTGGTTTGATCATATTTATATAGATCCTAATTTTAAAATATGATACAGGACTTAGGTTTTTGATAGGATTTTCTCCACAGATGACCGATGGTGGTAAAAGGTGAAGCCTGGTCCAATTCATAATTTTCATTTTACCTGCTTACTTTTTTTTTTTTTAACCCAATGTCTTGTTTTTAAAATAATTATATTCCATAAAGTTATTTTCTGTCGGAACTTACCTCCACTCTTGACTAACTGACTTGGTTTTACTTCACTTCATTTCAAATGTTTCGATCGATGCTTCTTTGTGAAGTGGTAAGAAAATTTAAACGAATATTTTTCCTGTCATCGGGTAATATACAGTACAACATCCCGTCACAGACCTGGTTATAACAGAGTTTACCTCAGCAGGTACAAGTGTTGCTGCTGCATAAGACTTCACATTTCCAGGAATCAAAAACAGAAGATTTCCATCATGCCTAATTGAGCATCTTAAAATTTTCTTAAAAATTTGGCAGATATATTCTATCATTATTAACTAGCATGCTTGTTCGGCATAACGACACATTAAAGGAGGCATAAAGTCTGATACAATCATTATTTCATATGATAGAGAATACAAGATCTTAACCAACTGCCAAAAACATCAGAGTCAAATTCCTAGCTCAAGTTATTCATGTTTGAAATCGACACAGGGGGGCTGCCATTTTGTTCAATTCTGTATTGAAATATTGTGCATGATGACATAGATTCCCCAATAGGGACATAAAGATTATAATGTAATTCTTTACATATGTGATTAAAGTCTTTTATTTCAAAATGATGTGACACAAAGTTATATCAGCATGTTTTGATTTTCAATTTCATGAATACACAAAATTTTCCTTCACCCTTACAAAATAAAAACACTTGTTCATAAGCTAGAAAACTTGAGGTACATTTTAAAGAAATACAAAGCATTCCAAGATCCTGCTGGGCGATGACATAATCTGCATGTTTTGCAATCAAAATGGCAGCTACCATGGTACTATAAAGTAGTAGCATTAAAGTTTTTAACAATTAAACAAAAAATATGTTAGATTGCTTGGAAGTTATGGAACTTGGTCAGAAAATTAAGTCATTTTCAATTCTATTATATGAAATAAAGAATTATGTCAGACTGTGCCTCCTTTAACAGTGAAGTCATTTGTGCCAAAAAGAGGTTATATATGAATGATTATTGCTTTAGATTGACTAACATTTAACATTATGTAATGTTTTAATCAGCAAACTATATATTCCAGCTTATAAATACCTCTGCTTTTAAATGCAATCGATGGTGAAACTCATATTGAGTATAGTTCAAAGAAGCGACCATTTTTATCAGCTGTGGTTATGATACACATCCCTCAGTATGGTTGACATTGGGATTGTGGAAGCAAGTTGTTAAGAAGAAATAAACTAACAGTCGTTAAGAACAAATGGGACTCACCCTAGAAATACAATCATTATTTCCATAAAATTCCCTCAAGGAAGGGGAATCCTTCCTGCAGTACTTAAATGATGAAGTAAGGAATTGTAAATGAAGGCCCAAGCAGTGCAGCGGGCATGTGAGAGACACTTGATAAAAAAGCTGAAAGTAGCTTATTAAAAATAAATGTTGAAAAAATTGAAAGCAGTTTATTGCTGGCGCGAGAGAAGCGCATGGCGCAATCTGTGAAACACTTTTAGGCGTGGGGGCCAGGGGCCCCCTTAAGGGCCCTGGTGGGGTCAAGAAACAGAAAATTTGATTTTCTATGACTAGGAAAAAGGTCTCCTGAAAGAATTTTTTATTTTGAAGAAGCTGATTTTCTTAATAAGTCACCCCCTTAAAAAAAAAGAAGAAGGAATTTCTATCAACTTTTCATTCAGAGCAGAATATAGTCCAGGCATGTCAGCAGCATTGAAAAAAGTAATTAATGGCGTGATCTGACGTCATGTTTTGATGTTTATAAATCAGTGGAAAATGAAAATAACTGCATCACAATTGCCACAAACCCCATTAGCAATATCATGGCACCCTTAAGGGTAGAGTTGGTTCTCTATTCCCTTCTACCATAGCACCACAGTGGACATAGGTTGGGCCAAGTCCGGGGTGACATAATGGCGGGGCCACTCCATAAATGTTGCCAATAAGGGTTTAAGGAACCATTAACTGACATCCATGTACCAATATTCCATTTTCACAAGTACATAGTCGGGGGAAGCCAACAGTCGGGAAATGGCAGTGAGTTAAATGCTTTTTAACAATTATCTTAACTTTTTATTCTTATTGTGAGTTAAGTCTTCACTTCTCTCAAAAATTTCAGTAAATTCTTGCATTTGCATTTCCAAAAGGGGCTGAAATTTACTTAAAATGAATGATTCATCTTATTGATACATCTCAATGACAGCAATTGCCGTTTTAAAACTATTTTCGATCAAATTTAACCTCTGGGCTGTCTCTCTATGAATTATCACGGTTAGGCCTAACATTAGGCCTTTCACCCAGTTTTACTATAAGATGGCAACTAGCCTAACATACTATGCGTTCAAACTTGAAGGAATAAAGAAAAGTCTGGCGAAATCGTATTAACGTTAGACTCTTGTCTGATAAATTACAGTCTCAAAGTATGTGAGAAATCGCTACACACAGGTTTCACGGCAGAATTTTTTTGTTTATCTCGCAAAGAAGACAAAAAGTTTCGCTTTAAATAAATGTATAAAACACTCGTGCTAAGTGCAGTGATGCATGTACACAGATTGGGATCACACTCAGTGCAGTTCGTTGCGTGTCGCTAACAAGCTTAGCGCAATGAGGCGTTTACTCCTGTAATACTATTACCGCTAACCTCTTTGAGGGAGGAGCAGATTAAAATGGGATTATCGGACGCGCTTAGCGCAGAGTTGGGGCAAGTGCCGTCGGTACATGAAAGACACGAATACAATGGCGGCGGTAAGGGCATTGATCGCGGTAAATAATCCGCGCTAACTGCGATATCGGTACGCTTATTCCCGACTGTACTGTATATCAAAATTGTGCAAGGAAATAGATATTAATAGATATTATGGTTTAAAGATACCTGTCTTTTTTGGTTGGGCAGGGTGGTTTATCTCTTTTAAGAAAGAACAACAACAGAACTTTCTTCACCATTTGCAAATTTGTGAATAATAGATCTATATGTGAAATTTATTATGTGGTGCAAAGTCTTTCCCAAAATTTGAGAAATTATCCAAAACTCTTTCCCCATTATAATTTCGAATTTTCCCCAATGGTCAAGAAATGTTCTCAAGCACCACTTGCATGCTTGCACGTTTGTGCTGGTCTGGAACTTGAAAGCAACCCTTAATTAAACTTATTACCGGATTCTTAATATTTGGCTTTGTTTGATGCCATTGATGAATTTAAGTTCTCTTTTCTAGCCATCAAGTCTTTGTGTTAGCTGTATCCCTTCAATTGTGTTTTTGTTTTTTGTGGCAAAGATTAACAAACCATGGATTTATATAAGAAAATGAAGATCGAGCTCTTAAACTTATGACCTCAAAAAGTTGCACAATGTTTTTTGATTAAGTAAAATCTGTAAAATTTGATTTCAACAAGATTTTGATGGGATTGTCATGATTTTCAAACAATAAAATAAGGCAGCAATATGTTGACTCAAAGTATTAGTATTTGTTTACAAGAGGGAACAACCCCTCCCCGGTTGCCAGAATAAAACTACCCTTTTGTTAAGTCTAACATCATAGTGCTGACATTAATTGTTTACATACCTACTACACACAGTGAGTTTTAACCTTGCAAGCATTTGAACTTCATCTCAGGGCTTTTAGAAAATTGAAAGCCTGATCTATCAGAGAAGAGTTGTGACATTCATAAAAACAGAAGGTGACAGAAACTATAACCAGCTGATGTTTCTATTCCCTCCTTTCTCTTTTGATACCTTTCCAGGAAATAGTAGCCTTTCAGAATTATTAAAATCTTGGCAGTTCATCTGACAACTCCCTGCTGTGACTCACTGTTGCAAACCAGTAGAAACTTCTGCTCTACCCTTCTGTAAGAGTGGAACATTCCAATAATTATTTATGATATATGTTTATTCAGACTGTTCTATTTTCATGATGGGGATGAAGAAATACAAGCTTTACCAGTGATTGCCTCAGAAAAGACCTTTAGTCCTTGGGCATCTCCTTACTTGAGGGCAAGGATAGTTTGAAGGGAAACCACAAAGTGTTTAAATAAAGGGCAATTGAAGTACAATCCAAACCTCACTAAAGATGTTCAAGGACTCAACTTGAAAGTTGGCAGTTTTAAGTTATTGATTGTAAATGGTTGGATCAGTAGTCATTGATGCCCAAAGGCCTCAAAAAATGCATGGGTATAATCTGATATGTGTCACTTTGTTGGACCATGGAGCCATGGTTGGACATCCTTCATTCTCAGTTAATAGCTCCATGATTAGAGTACTCTTTCGTGTACAATTCAGGAAACTTAAGATAGATTTTATTTTTAGGCCAAAAGGAGGGATGCTACGAGGTCACAAAAAAGTTTTGGGGTTTTCAGATTTTAACTACAGTCAACTGCTGTGGTTTATTAGTGGCTTCTTGTACTTGCCTATTTACCTGGATCTGCATGGGGGTAGCCAGGGGTGGTCAATCGGGTTGTTTGACCCCCCACCCCCACCTCTCTCCCCCAACTGCTCTCCAAAAAGTTTAGAAAAGAAGAAATATTTCTGAAAGGTCCAAATTTTGAAGCAATGACCTTATCTTTTTTGCTCATCAGTAATATTTAACCCTCATCCCCATCAGCCCTCATCCAAAAGGATCTTGCATTGTTAGTGTTGCTAATTACAGCAGATATTCACCCATTTCATACATTACTTGGAAAGCACATACAAATTTTGAGTATTTCAGACAAGATATGGTTGCATTGATGATATTCAGTAGCAGTCATAATTCATGAGGGGTGGAATAATGGCCCTGTTCAGTTGCAAGGTGCTTTTGTTCTCTACCAACATAAAACTTGTGAGATCAATGGCTGAATTTTTAAGACAATTAAAAAAAGACTAATTAGGATTAGATTAACTGCCTTTCGCTTCTGATTAATATAGTTTTAAAATCAGCCATATTTTCATAAAACAAATTTAAAATTCAAAATTGTTCTAATTGTTTTAAAGCCTTTTCTATAAATTCAGCCATTATTTTATAAAAGAAATTAAAATTTTCAAAATTGTTTTACAGCTTTTTCCTATTGACAATAAAACAAAAACTTCTAAAAATAATGTAGATTGATGTTGAGGTAAGAACTTCTTCATGATCAGAGCTAGGAGTTGTCATTTAGATCAGAGGATTGATTTTCTGAATATTAATTTATCATTATCATCTTATCACTTATCATCTCTATAATGCAGAGGTAAATAGGTTTAAAATTGTGTGTTTTGATTGGTCGAAACGCATGGTACATTTTGCACTTACATTGATAGGTTAATCAAATCATTGTGGAATAAAATGTATGCCACTACATTTTAATTACAATAAATAGCCTTTAAACTTGACTCCCTTTTATCTGGTATTTATTATTCCTGCTGTGCAATATGTTAAAAAGATGGTGTCTTAATTACAAACAGCAAAGTCAGTCCAGGCTATTATTGAACTCATCATGAGTGTATTTTCTCAACTGCTGTTCAGATAGAAATACTCACTCTTACAAAAAGGTCTTGCTACCTTAAAAACCTTTCCAAGGGTTCGTGAGACCTTTGTCAAGAGTTTACTCTTATAAGGTACATTCTGCACAAAACAAAGCTGGATTGGATATTCTCATAGGAGACCCTAATCAATATTCACAATTCACTCAAACTTATAGCATGGGAAGAGAGAGTGATGCATTAATTAGATGGGGAAAGGAAGACATATAAATGTATAATTAAGTGTTTTTGATGGTAGGTAATACTCAGAGAGAGTCTGATCTCCCTGATGAAAAGTCTAGCATCCAAGAAGGTCCAGTGTGGTGAATAGAGAAGAAACAAGACTGATGATAATTTATCATTGATAGCCGGTCATAAAAGGGATGAGGAAGTGGAATCAGAATAATAAACACCTAGAAATTATCAATTGATGTAGCTGCCATTTGACCTCCAAAGATCTACTGACAATGATATTGGAATGATTTCAAATTTGGGAGCCAAATTTGTATGGCTTTATTTCCAGTAGCCCACTTCATGGCCCAATGGGTACCAGTTTAGAACGGTCAAGTGGTGTCATGTTTTGAATCTATAAATGGTCATTACTTTGTATTTTTTATTTTTTTTATTTCTTATTCCAGCACTCCTGTCTAAATTGTTTTCATTGTTCAGCATCATTTTGGTTCCATGCTGAAGCTGCTGTGGCATAAAGGAGGCAAATTAAGGCCCAGGATCAGGCTTTTAGCCAGGAATTTGAAAAGGGGGTTTGTTTTCCGTATAAAAGGGCAACAAACTTTAAAATTCCATGTGCTTATTATTAATTTTGTTAGTTTTTAAAAGGGCATAAATGTTTTGTTTTTTTGTATAAAGGGCAACAAACTTTGAAATTCCAGGTTTTTATTACTTTTTTAGATTTCAAAAGGGCACCTTCTCAAAAAAGGGAAGTTCGTTCACTCTGGCAACAAACTTTAAAATTCCAGGTTTTATTACTTTTTTAAATCTTAAAGGGCACTTTCTCAAAAAGGGAGGTTCATTTGCTCTGGTTCTCCCCCCCCTCCCTCCTCTTCCTCTCCCTGAGGACGGTCTACACTTCTCTTCATCTTCTTGTTAATTGAGTGAATTAAGATGCAGTGGTTAAGGAGTCATGCTTACATGCGAAAACTCAAAATTTTGATCTTACATTTTTATTCCCCTGCAATAAAATGGTATAATCGGAGCAGAAAAAAGGTCAATGGTTGGCTTAATTCATTTATTCAAATGAGTTTGAAATTAACTTCAGATCAAATTTCTCAGTTAATTTGAACACCATTCTAATGAAAACAAATTGCAACAAACACAAGCTTTTTTTAATTAAAGAACCTATCTTAAAAATAACTAAATTTTGAGTAAACATTTGCTCAATTTTTAGCTCCACCCATACACAGAGTGTATGAGTGGAGATTATCAAATCGTACGTGACCTCTCATATGTGCCTGTACTAACTTTTGCTTAAAAATGCATCTCCTCCTAGGTTTTTACAGTTTTGCTCTTGAGATTCTGGCTCAAGCGAGATTTTTGTATCTAAATTTAAGCTTGTATTTCGTTAAGAGATATTCCATGTATTTTTTTAATTAGAGCTCTCGAAAGGTTTTAACAAAGTATAAGATTTTATGGTAATTTCGCTAAAAATAGCTCTATCCTATTCGCGTTGCATCGGTACCGCTCGGGCCATGGTATTGGTCAGTTGGTATACACGCATGTTTATTAGTTCCTTGTATGGACATATATGTTTAATCATATCGCAGTATTTTCCAATCAGAATTCGGACATTCTGCTATGAATATGCAAATTCGTAATCTTATTTAGGTCACGCTGTATCGGATTGGATTACCGAGTTGTTATACGATAGGTTATGACATAGCCTAGAAGATAACGCGTGTGAAGTTGTTGTTTGATCATTTTTCGCTTGTCGTATAGTAAGTCTCAAGTGTCAGTAAGTTTTGTGCTACATTGCATCGCGAGGCTAGAGTGTTATACTTCAATCCACCAACGCGTTAAGGATAAAGTTTTGTTGGGTTGGTGACGAGCGGCATTGCGTAAACCGTAATTTGCCGTATGGGCAGCAGATTGCCAGAAATAAAAGTTTGTTTCAAACCTATAAGTTTTCGTGGACACGTGGAAGAATCATCGCTGGGTACGGTAGTATTCAATGGGGCATCCCAGGGCTGCTAATAAGGTTGTGACGTTTAACCGTTTAGGAAATCATGCTACGTGTAAACGAATGTTAATTCAATTTTTATGTTTGCTTTTTCAAGTTCGCATAAATTCACGAAACCATCTAACCAACCTTATCATTTCAATCTTTACCCGCTATGTCATTGCCTTCACATTTTTCACCGGGCGTTATGCATATCACTAATTATTTTCACGGTACCGGATGGGATGCATGGAATGTAGCTAGCTTGTGCTCATGAGGAAGGCGCTAGGCCCAGGCTAGCACTCATTAACATAACCCGTCAAATACACACAAGAAATTTCCGCCTATATCCCATTTAATTATCAAATCACAATACACATCACCCAACCACTGATCGGTGTAAAAGTAAATTCTACCCCTAGTAAATTTTGGCCTCCCGGCTCTTATTTCCTAGGAAATGTGGGCCCCAGACAATTAAGCCGTAGCCATCCAGTAAATTTGTTCCCCTCATAGTAAAAACAGTGCGCTAGGAAATTTGGGCCGCCCCTTCTTTCCTATGAAATATGAAGACAACTTTAATTCTTTTCCAATCTACCTATTCCTAAAGTTGGCCCAGAAGAATTTGCGTTAAAGGTTAGAAACACAAGTCATGAATCAAACCACGGTAGCGATGCAAAGAAATCAAAATTCATACGCAACGATGTCCTTTGGCCTATCGTTGAAAGTATCCCAGCTTTTAAGAGTTCTAATGTGCAGTGAAAACATTAAAGAAATTCTCGTTTCACATCAATTGTGATAAAATTACAGATTAATTCGTGTCTTTTATTATTTACTTCAAAGAGTAACAAATATTTCAAAACTAATAATTGTATTTACGGGCCGGATTAAATGTTTGCCTGGGTATTGTTATTGTTTTTCTGACCGGATTACTAGGGAGTTGTTGCTTGGATTACGAATCACAAAATCAGCACGTGTTGTCATAAATTAATGCGGTAATAGCCTGCTCATGCTCAAAACTCGTAATATTCTCACGCCGTGTGATCTGTCATCCCCAGTTGCGGAAGTCACACGTGGTCGCTATAGCGTCTCTTAACATGAGTACTTACGGACAACAAACAATCATTCTCGGTTTGGGGAAAAACTTCAAACACTTGAATATTTATTGCTATATAACAGCCCCATTAGTGCTGATTTGGGTGAAAATACATTGGCTAAATCATTCAAAAAGCTATGCCAAGTGCACTAAATTATACTGTGCAGCAAATTAGACCGCATCACTGCTCTAAACGCATTTTGGCAGTGACCCAGATTTTCTCGCAGCAGTAGCGACATCAAAGGGAATTACGTAATCCCGATGATTATCATTACATGGATAGGATGAATGTTAAGTATTATATTTGAGTGTTTCCTTAAGTTTGAACAAACAGAAAAACGGGAAGAACCAATTTTAATTTCATATTAAAGTAGCCATGCTAGTTACGTGAAACTTACATTATGCGTTCATATCAAAGTTTTTATTTAGGTCCTATCATCAATGATGACTTGAAATCGACAGAGGCGGCGGAGCTGGGAAGGGGATGTGCGGGCTTCAGCCTAATAATTTTAGGTGAAGCGTATCACATGTCACCTTATCTCATTAAATCCCCAATATTTTGAGCGCTCCGCCACCCCTGATAAGACAATTGAATTCTGAGATGGCATGAGGTGGATGAGATCATGGAGCTATAAACTTAGTTTATAGCTCCATGATGAGATGCTGAAAAGCATTTTCATACAATGAATCGTTGACACTTCAGGGTCGTAGAATTCACATCTTCAACGTGAAGGAGCTTGCTTGGCTTCTTATCCAAACTTGGGATCACAAGATACGAATTGAAACTCAAACAAATCCCCCCTCCCCCTTCCCCCAATTGTGTTTTTTTTATTCTATAGGCCTATACCTAAAAAGTAGGGAATATGTATCACGGCAGTGCGCTTTTCCGTAGCGAAACTAAAACTAAACAAATTGGAAGTCCTATGCAGAAAAAATCAAACATGCAAAAGCGTCATAGCCTAGCATATTTTTTTAATACATGTAGATGGTTGCTAATGTTAAGTAATTTTGTTTTTAAAATGTATTGTTGCAGAATATGCTGCACTCAAAGTGACCTTTGCTCTCCGATAACGTCGTGTCGACATTAAAATTACTACAAAGCGACACAACTTTTGTTAGAAGCATATTTTTCAACTGTCACTATTCTGAAATAAAAGAGGTAGTATGCTGCATATACCCGGCCCTAATTTCGCGAATACCGAGGGCCATGAAATCAGGTGCGTTATTTTTTTTTTTAAAGAAGTATTAAGTTTTTTCTCGTTTCTTTCTTTTTAGTGAGATAAGTATATTTTATCCTTGTATTATCTATTTTATTTCTTTACTGTTAAGCATGCAACAGTAGTTTCTTATTTTTCATTTGCTTTATGTTTATTTTAATAACCTTCTTTTTTTTTCGTTTTTGTGATTTTTAAAAATTTTAATTCTTGTTCCTCGCATTTCAGATACTGTCATGTCTGGCATAGGAATCAAAAAGATTTTTCTTCTATTCAAATTGTTTACCTAAATCAAAGGAGACATATTCTTGCTTGTATGACCCTGGGATTACCATTATCAAACACTAAGGGCCGTAATTATTGGAAAGTCTTTCCTGCCCCCTGGCCACGCACCACTATATACCCAATATTTAAAATAAAAATGTGTTTTAAAAACATGTTAGCCTCAGATGTGTGTTAGGGTGTGGTGCGTTAAGCCTGTCCCCATATGTGAGTAAGAACTCCGACGTAGCATGATAATTTTGAAGTTTATGTTATGCGTCCCAGAAAGAAGTTACACAATATCCTACAGCAGCAACTACTACAAACTGACAAAGCGATATATGAATACAACATTTATAGGCCTACCCTCTGTGTTCCCCCGCCATTATGAGGAATACTCCCACAATGGGGGTATTCCCCCTCTCTACCCTATTTAACAATTTTTCTTTGTCTCCTGTTGTATAAATAAAATTAGTTCTCCACACGACAAGTGGCAGTTACACTTGTATTTAGCTATTGATCCCATCCAATATTTTAGTCTATTTGCCTACTGGGAACAAGAAATACCAATAAAAAGATACGTTGAATGAAATTTACCATCCCATTTCCTGTAGCCACAACCGCCTCTGCCCAACGCTGTTTCTCCCCTCCCTTACCCTCCCCCTCCACCCTCCCCTCCACCCCCCTCCACCCTTTTTTTCATTCCATTATATTTCATATGTATGATGTTTCTTTGAAGTCACAAACAAATTTGGCAGCATGATTTCTATGTTATGTTTAGTTCCTCATTAAACAAGATTTTTTAACAGTATTTGACAAAAGTACATGAAATATATGATTTTTATCGGGATAATAATTTATCTATTTAAGAACTAATTATGTAAGAATAAAAACACCAGATATCAATATTTAAGTACGATCGTACATGTCAACTTGACTTTCACACACTCATCGAGAAGCAGGAAGTGCATGTTTGCACATTACATAGTGAATATAACGGTAGCGTCTTTCAAGTGGTGGATTAGCATGGGTTGCTATGGAAGGTCTATTAATAAGAACCGCGACGACGAGTAAACGCACATTTTACAATGGCGGGGTTGTCACCTGCGTAATCGCTTATGATGATAGTAACAAGGCTATCATGAAGCGCTTATCGATCGGACGAAACACAGGTACGTGCACGGACAGACATAACATCAACAACCAAGTCAATGTCCACGGCCTTTGATAACCAGTTGTGGTGCACTGGCGTGTCTACCCAACCCAGGCTTGAACCCAGGACCTCGTGGTCTGTAGACATGTATGATAACCGCTACACCACAGTAGGTAGATAATTGTTAAGAACCTGGCGAAGATTTCGCTTTATACTTGCGTTAAAAGGCGTCCACTTATGACAACTGGCTACGGTTGCGGTTATGGACCGTAATGGTGACAGCTGTACATTTATGATAAAATGCTAACTGTCACAACCTTAGCTGCTAGTTTGGCGATTACTGGCTAATTATAACATATTTGGCGTTTTGAAACATGTTTGGTTAGTAATCTTTTTCAGTACCGTGCCAAATGAAATTAATCTAACATTTATGAAGATTAATGTGTAAATGTTAAACTTTTTGTTATGTTTGCAAAATGTATTTTCTAACTATATGTTGTGGTGGAATTTACCTATGACCTGCCAACGTCATTAATCAAGTGAGACATGATGGCACCATGCATTGAATGTCACATAGCTTTTGTTAGAAGCATAATTTTTCAGACATCGCTATAACATGAACCTCATCGCACCCACCGCAAAACTAAGTCATTACTGAGAACCAATCTGACAGTCATTCACAACTAACCTCGTTTGGCACATATGACCTGACTGTTAAGGTGCCATTACACCCAAACAAACAAACTGAATACAACTCATATGGGAAAGTTGAAACTCTTGAATTTTTAACATGATGAATAATTGCCCACAAATGGAATGCACCTCAAATCAAACTTTAAAAACATTATAAAAGTACATATGACAAAAAAAAAATCACTGAAAGCAATCAATTCTTCTTGCATTGTAATGGGTTGAGCTATAACATCATTGATGTCTAGTTAATAGGTTGTATTGATTTCCTTGCCAACACATATTTACAAACCTTTTTGGAAAGGTCTGGAAAAGGTTGAACAAAAAGGTCTTTCACCTCTACAGACCTTTTTGGAGACCTTTTCAAAATTTCATCTCTACACTTTCATACCCCTGCAATTAAATGGTGTAATCAGAGAGACAAAATGAAGCAGTAAGCATATTCAACAGTTCAATGGCTGGCTTAATTTATTCATTCATTCAAATGAGTTTAAAATTATTTGTAATTTAAACAAATTTGAGTAAGCAAATACAATTGTTTTTTTTTAATATCTAAGAGCCCTTCTAAAAATGTTTACTTTTTGAGTAAAACAGCTGTGTTCAAAATGTTGAATATAGGCCCTACAGTATTTAGTTTTCAAATTATGACTGATCAAAGAAAGCACACATTTCACTTTATACAAATTATTGCTGATTAAATTTGTTTCAAATTTGCTAAATTTATGATGAAAAATGGAAGACTTCTCAAAAGATTTTGTAAATATGTATGTGTGTGTGGGGAGGGGAGGGAGTTGTAAGTACACTTGTTGCATAAATAATCACTAAAAATGGAGACCACCATGCACAAAAAATTAAAGATTTTCCATTATCCCAGGTTACTCATCTGCCACGTCTGTCGTATCGATTTCCCTGCTATCACATTTCTAAATGGAAAGGTTGACCAAAAAAGCTTTTAACTTTGCAAACCCTAATGGAGACCTTTTTAAAATTTCAACCTTACATTTTATACCTCTGCAATAAAATGGTATAATCAGAACAGAAAAAAGGTCAATGGTTGGCTTAATTCAGTCATTCAAATGAGTTTGAAAT
>JAIGNY010001954.1:0-35000 GCA_020152595.1 Chiridota heheva
ATTCTTGTGACGTGGAGTGGGCGAAACAAGTGGTAACGGGGGAGATACCAGTGTAGAATCTGGAGCATCCACGAGGTAAGCAGGCTTGATTCTGTCAATTGAAACTGTCTCCTCTCGACCTTGCATATCGATTTGGAAAACTGTATCTCCCTATTCCGCTGCAGTCAGAAATGATAGAGAATGCACATGTGCATGTAGCCCACAAACTGAATAAACGGTAAAGACTTAAGAACCAATCAAAATATTCCACAACACACAAAACTGAACCTGGAACACAAAGGGAATGTATAATAATAGCTACACACAGCATGAGACAATGCAACTGAGGGAAGTACCAAACCGCTACAGTAAGTGTAGTGAAGGACAAAAAAACCCCAGGGGAAGTATGATTGAGATTGGATATCATATCATGAATTTCAATCGTGTCGGTTGGAATTAAATGCAATAAAGAATTGCAAGTATTCATTAGATAATCATTAAATACATAATCTTCACATGGCTCAAAATTTGATGGTACAGAAGGTCCAATATTGATCAAATAATCATTAAATATATCACAGATGTCATCACTGTTCGAAATAGAATGTCCTTCATTAAAAAGTTCCTCAACTACATTATCATTTTTAGAGCCATGATTAAGTTCATTAATAACCGTCCATGCTTTCCTTTCATTACCGTTGTCAGGATGGAGCATTGAATTTTAATAATCTTTCTTAGCATGACGTTTTACTGAAGTTAAACGATTGCGAGATAATTGATAGGAGTTGAAATTTTCATCCGTTCTATCTTATGAAACCTTTTATAGAGTGTCATAAAGTAGCCCCTTCTCACATGTGTCATATGTAGTACTGCATGTATTTTGATTATTCATGTATCTGCTTATGTATTCATCTTGTATTTAGGTATTTTTGTTTGCTTATTGTTGATGATGGTATTTTGTTTCTTAGCTTAGAATTTATTTATTCAGTATAGCTTTGATGGTGGATGGAATTAGCACAGGGCATTAACCTATACTTATTTATTACCCCATTATTTATTGTGGTTCTCCCTGTACTATTTCAATGTCAGAATTGTTCACTTTTGAGATAATTACCCCATTTGTCCTGATCTTGCCTGTAATCACTGGCTGTGTCTTCTTCACTGACCACAGCCACGGTGTCTCTGTGCTGTGTGGTCTGTCTCTTACTCCATGAGCAACTTATCATTGTCATGGGCTTAATACTTTGGTTTTGCTACATCTTCCTGACCCTGCCCTTTGTGTAATTAATCACCTATTTTGAGGTTTCCTTGAACCTATATTCTCCTTGGCATTTCAGTTGGAGAAGTCACTTGTGATTGGCAGGCATGATGCTCATTTATCTTCCCTAGTAAATTTAACCAAAAGGGGTGGGTCCTGAATAAAGTGTCTGTTGCTGATTGGTTTTAAGTTTAACAAGTATTGATATGTGTGTGTGCCTGATTGGCCTAAAGTTATTAGGACTCAAAGTTATTAAGGGATGGAGTAAAATAGGAGAGAGAGAGAGAGAGTTCGTCATCAGAGAGTGATGGCTTAGGTTTTTGAGTGGGAGTAAAATTGGTACATCAGACAGAGCAATAGATAAGAGCAATGCAATTTCTCGTGTTTGGAGTTTGATTTTGATTAATGGACAACATGCACTTGATGTCTATCTTGTATTATTTTACTTGTTTTTTCATTTATGTATAAATGAATGGTGGCAGCGTACCACAAACTCGTAGGAGTTTGTATGACATGGTGGCAGCGGTGGGATTTTAAGCAAAGAAATTTGCACCTAACCATTGATTGATTGGAATGAACAGAACTTGAATTTGGCGTTGAGAAAGTTATACCTGTGATTGTTTCAAATGTTCCGACTATGACATTTGAGACTCACGATGTTGTGATTTTTGTTTTGAGAGAAAACAAATAAGTGCCTTTTTGATAATTATTGGGACTTTCGGAGGATATATCCCTGCCGATGATGATTTCTGTTGTGCTGTTGTTGAGGACCATTTTGTAACCGTGATATCCGTTGTGCTAACGTGGATGACCCTTGAGATGATGACAGTGACGACGCTGATGACTTGGTAGCATTTGGAAGGGCCTGTAATTTTCGCTTGTTTTCCGTGAACCACATCATAACCTGATAGCCGGACTAGTGACCTATGGTAGCCTGGAAGAGACGCCTGGATACAACATCGAGGATAGAAGTGGCTGAATGGTAAGTAGCCATATCCTTTCATTGAGACTAGAGGCAATTTTTGGAAATATTGTTTAGTCCTTAATTGATTAACGTGTCAGGTAGATATGTCTCATCCATATTATACTAGGCAGCAGTCTAGGGAGGTGAATGATGAATGTCAAGGGAAGATGACTTTTTACTAGGTACATTTTCCACTGAAGTGACTGGGTTGGGGCAAGGGAGGAAAATAGTGCAGGACAAAATGCTGCTAAAGGCCTCTCGGCAGATCAGCTGTTCCAGCTTGAGCTCAAGAGAATGAAGATGGAACAAGAGCAATTTCAGGCAAATCTCTAGTTGCAGAGGAGGAGATGAAGGCTAGGATGACCATCCTTGAGAGGTCATGGAAAGGCCTAGCAATATCTCTGTCCCTGTGTTAGGGGCCCAATGAAGATATTGATGTATATCTTCAAACTTTTGAAAACTTGATGGTGGTTAGTCAAGTTGACAAGCAAAAGTGGGCCAATTTATTGGCCCCCGTCTGACAGGGAAGGCGAGGGAGGCGTATGCAGGTCTTGCTGTTGAGCACCTGAGTAGTTACGACCGGGTGAAGGCAGCAATATTAGAAAAGTATCAGCTGAATGCTGAGACCTACCGACGAAAGTTCCGCTCCTCACGCCGGGGATATGGTGAGAGTTTTAAAGAGTGGATGGTGAAACTGTCTTCCCATCTGGATAGATGGATGAATTCAGAATCCGTCAAAAATACTCAAGATATTAAAAAAGTCCTGTTGAGGGAACAGGCATTGCAGCAATTACCGAAGGATCTTGCGGTTTGGTTGCGTGAGAAAAGTCCTGCCACCCCACTAGAAATGGCTCACATGGCAGATGAGTATGTTGTATCCCGAGGGGGGTGGAAGTGGTTTACTAGTACTTTCGAAGGCAGTAAAAAGACTAGTAGAAACTTCCAGGAGGCCGCCTCAGGTGATGATAAACCTGCATTGGCAAAGCAGGCTAATGGGTATAATGTAGGAAGAGGGGGTGAGGGGGACACCCGTACATGTTATAGATGTAAGGAACAGGGTCACATAGCCCCTAATTGCCCTCAGAAAAGGGGTGAAAGACAAAATTCCCCTGAGATTAAAACTAGAGAAGGAAATGTCTGTAGCAGTTCTATACATTTGGATTTCGTAGTGCAGGGTTCAGTGAATGACAAACATGCATGTATTTTACGTGATACTGGATGCAACCAGACCATGGTAAAGAGATGTATGTGGAACCCCAACAGATTTTGAAAGAAAATGTGTAACAGTTCGTGGATTTGATGATGTACCAAAATCTTTTCCTGTAGCAAGGGTATTTGTAAGTTGTAGTTACTTTAATGGGTGGGTAACTGCTGGTGTATCGAAGGACTTACGTTATGATGTGCTTCTGGGAAATGAAGTTTATGAAAATGAAAGTGTTGTAGCTGTAGTAACACTCAGTCAAGCGAAACAGCAAAACACAGAAGAAACTCGTGAAAAAGAGTATAATCGAAAAACTGATGTAAAAGTGACTCCAGTCACAAATGAAAATCACCCCCTTTCTCAATCTAGGAGGGGGAATAAATGTGTAAAGGAATTAGTTCCGGAACCTGTAATGAATATAGATTGGGCAAAATTTGAAGTGTTGGGTCCCAACAATAAACAACAGAGTGGTGATGCAAATGAATCTCATATTATTGATGAGGGAGGTGTGCCTCAGATTGAGAGGGAAATAGACTGTCCCGAATTAGGTCAAAGGACTGAAACTTGGAAAGATGCAAAGCTTGGTGATGAACTAACAGCTGAACAGCTGTGTGATTTATCAAATCTTTTGGAATCTTTTGACACCACATTGACTGATTTACCTGGGCGCACCAACATCACTCAACATTCAATTGAGGTGACATGTGACACGCCCATACGACAAAGGGCATATAGGCTTCCACCTGCAGTAAAAGACACTGTAGAAAAAGAGCTTCAGAAAATGTTCGAGCAGGGAATAATTTAAAGATCACGTAGTTCCTGGGCTTCCCCTGTTGTGCTAGTCCCCCAAAAGGATGGGAGCATTCGGTTTTGCACTGATTACCGGAAGTTGAATCAAGTAACGAAATTTGATGCTTACCCAATCCCCAAAATTGAGGAACTAATTGATGATGTTGGTAATGCCAAATTTATCTCTAGTCTGGATTTAACAAAGGGATACTGACAAGTTTCTCTAAGTGAAGATGCAAAAGCAAAGTCTGCATTTGTGACTCCCTTTGGGTTGTTTGAATATCTCGTCATGCCCTTTGGTATGCAAAATGCCCCTGCAACCTTTCAAAGATTAGTTGATAGAGTATTAATGGGGTGCAGTAAATTTGCTAAGGCCTATATTGATGACATCATTATATTCAGTTCAACTTGGGAAGAACACATGGTGCATGTTGAGACAGTGTTAGATCAAATACGTGAGGCCGGGTTGACAGTTAAGCCGTCAAAGTGTACTTTTGCAAGCACAAGAGTGCCTTACTTAGGGTATGTAGTTGGAAATGGAAAATTACAACCGCACCCAGATAAACTTATGGCAGTGTCAAATTTCCCAACACCAGTGACTAAGAAGGATGTGAGATCGTTCCTGGGGTTGATAAATTATTACCGACAGTTTATACCAGACTGCTCGGCAATAGCAAGCCCTCTCAGTGACCTCACAAAGTCAAAGAATCCAAATCAGGTTATCTGGGAGGACAAATGTGAAAACGCATATCAAAAGCTTAAAGAAGCTTTGGTTAGTGAGCCCGTTCTTAAGAGCCCTGATTTCAAGAAGCAATTTATCCTTCAAACTGATGCATCAGAAAGAGGTATAGGGGCAGTACTTTGTCAGTTTGATGATGAAGGTCGAGAGCACCCAACCATGTATATAAGTAGGAAACTTTTCCCCAGAGAAGAAAATTATGCGACTATAGAAAAAGAATGCCTAGCTATTGTGTGGGCAATTAAGAAGCTACATGTGTATTTGTTTGGGACCAAATTTCTGATCCAAAGTGACCATCAACCCTTAAAGTGGTTAGATACGATGAAAAGTAATAATCCCAGATTAGCTCGGTGGTCACTTTCCCTTCAGCCATATAGCTTCTCAATTGCTCATAAGAAGGGTAAAAATAATGGCAACGCAGATGCATTGTCAAGAGTTTTTTAATTGTGTTTGATTCGAATTTGATCCATGATTTCATATTTTTCACTTTTTTGATGTATTGCATTTTTCTTATGTATCTTTTGTATATGCCATGTTATTACATGATGTTGTTTTGGATATTATATGTATCAAGGTTTGGTTTGTTTATCATGTTGTATTAATATGTTGGTAGGATGAGACACGAAACCTGACACAATAATTTCAAAATGTTATGCCTCTTTAACCTTTTATGTCTCCTTGTGAAGGGATATGGTAAATTACTGTTTAGCCACAAATAGTTCACTATCAGCTCAGATGTACTTAACCTTTCAACCTCATTCATGTGTATTCTGATGTCACTACCAAGGTTATTTCCAGAAAGCTGCTGTCTTTCATATCAGTCAAATGGTAGATCTGAGCTTAGAATGAACTTTCCAAAGACATCCTTTAACTTGAAAGAAATCAATTGATATTTTGGAAATGCATAATTATTTTGATGAATTTTAGTTGAACATGTTCATATATATCTGTATCTTTATTCCAGCAGCATGACTTTGCTGGAAAGGTTTTCAATGGTTATTTCATCAATCTTTTCACAAAATGCTTACTTGCTATGTTTTATGCTTATTCTTGATTTTACAGGCAGGTTGCAGCGTTGTGAGGACACACCTTCTTTTTCTTGAAAGCACGGCTTTCATCTTCGAAAAGGAGGGGGGGGGGGGTGTCATAAAGTAGCCCCTTCTCACATGTGTCATATGTGGTACTTCATGTATTTTGATTATTCATGTATCTGCTTATGTATTCATCTTGTATTTAGGTATTTTTGTTTGCTTATTGTTGATGATGGTATTTTGTTTCTTAGCTTAGAATTTATTTATTCAGTATAGCTTTGATGGTGGATGGAATTAGCACAGGGCATTAACCTATACTTATTTATTACCCCATTATTTATTGTGGTTCTCCCTGTACTATTTCAATGTCAGAATTGTTCACTTTTGAGATAATTACCCCATTTGTCCTGATCTTGCCTGTAATCACTGGCTGTGTCTTCTTCACTGACCACAGCCACGGTGTCTCTGTGCTGTGTGGTCTGTCTCTTACTCCATGAGCAACTTATCATTGTCATGGGCTTAATACTTTGGTTTTGCTACATCTTCCTGACCCTGCCCTTTGTGTAATTAATCACCTATTTTGAGGTTTCCTTGAACCTATATTCTCCTTGGCATTTCAGTTGGAGAAGTCACTTGTGATTGGCAGGCATGATGCTCATTTATCTTCCCTAGTAAATTTAACCAAAGGGGTGTGTCCTGAATAAAGTGTCTGTTGCTGATTGGTTTTAAGTTTAACAAGTATTGATATGTGTGTGTGCCTGATTGGCCTATAGTTATTAAGACTCAAAGTTAGTTAAGAGGAGAGAGAGAGAGAGAGAGAGAGAGAGAGAGAGAGAGAGAGAGAGAGAGAGAGAGAGAGAGAGAGAGAGAGAGAGAGAGAGAGAGAGAGAGAGAGAGAGAGAGAGAGAGAGAGAGAGAGAGAGAGAGAGAGAGAGAGAGAGAGAGAGAAGAGAGAGAGAGAGAGAGAGAGAGAGAGAGAGAGAAAGAGAGAGAGAGAGAGAAAAAGAGAGAGAAAAAGAGAGAGAAAAAGAGAGAGAGAGAGAAAAGAGAGAGAGAGAGAAAAAGAGAGAGAGAGAGAAAAAGAGAGAGAGAGAGAAAAAGAGAGAGAGAGAGAACCCTATATATAAGCCTATATCTCAGGTATGTACCTCATTCCATCCAGCTGTCCAGAATTACATTTTCCCGAGAAACGCTCATGCATATACATTCTGACATTTGTCAATTGCCAAAGTTTGTTGTCTAAGTTTATATTCTTCAATATATTTCTGGAGTCACAGGAAGAACGCACCTCGTTGACCTACTTAACTGCAGATGACAATAAGTGACAAAGAATTGTTTCGAGAGGTAAGGACGAAGTATACGCAGTAATATCTAAATGTTGGTGCCAAAATTATCACTTTTATTTTCTTTACTTCTATCATGAATTCAAAGATTTTTATATGTATAGTGTAGGGTCCAGAATGCACAGCTCGATAGATCTCCGACATTTTTTGCAATCTTATCTAAAAAATCTATAGCTTTTCTATCAAAAGTATTTATAAAAAAAACACTGTTCAAAGCTGGATGTTTGGAAATAAGTGAAGATAATGGAGCAAAAATTACAAAAAAAGACAGAGCGTATACCCCCGTGACGAGACGATAAATGGCCTTTAAAACAAAGAATTTGCCCTCACTGAAATTCCTTCCCCCTTACCCTGAATTCCTTCTGCAACCCCTGCTTATGCTTAAAGGATTAGTTCAGGGGCCAGGCAAGTCTTATTTTATATAAAAGAGGTCTTCAAAAGAAACAACATAGTAAAGAATGCATTCAAAAATCTTATTCCGTAAAGGAGATATCTTAGTTTAAAGTTTGGTATCATTTGTGTAGAAACGACTGAAATCAGACTAGTTGTGATGACATAGCCTTAGATTCCTCAAAGTCTTTATGTATAATATCATATTTTGTGGCTTAAAAACCATGGGATATGTGAAAAAAGTAGAAAAACTGAATCTAGGAAGGGTATTTATAATATAAATAGATGAAAATTCGAGAAAAATTTAAATAGTGAAAAAATTAAATAAACCTTCTTTAAAATACATTCACAATTGATAAGAATGTGAGGATGAAGACGCCAACTTTCCAAAGTAGACTTACTGTACCAGTCATTTCAATACAGATAAGACAGAGCTTTAAACATGAATATCTCCTTAACGGAATAAGATTTTTGAACGCGTTCTTCACCATTTTGCTTCTTTCGTTGTCCTCTTTCATATAAGGCTGTAAGATGGACATAATTGACCACTGAAGTAATCCTAATGTGCAAGTTTGAAATTTGCACCGTTTTATTTTCAATCAGCCATTGCAATTTCAACGATTTTACGTTTTATCTTGAATCCCCATACACTGGGACGTAACTTAAGTGGGTGTGAAGTGTGACACCCCCTAGGAAGAAGAAAAAAGTATCGTAGGACAATTCCAATTTGAACTATTCCGTCGGTCAAAACCTAGTGAAAATGTTTTTGTTTCTTCGCAAAAGGCAAATACTTTTGAAAAAGTTTTGAAAATATAGCAGTATAGGACATGTGGGGAAGCGACATCCTATTTTGCCAGAGTTTGTCGGGTAAACAGGTAAACTCATTCCGCCAAAAGCTGAAACGATTGTAATAATAATGACATGCAATCAAAGAAAATTGTTGCAATATTGGCAAACAACAAGACATTTTTCGATGTCAAAGTTAACTCGTTAATTATTACATTGTTGAAAGTTGGACCGGTATGTGTATAGGAGGACATTTTCGATTGGGTGGCGGACTTTTTTCAACTTAGTACACAATTGTCAGAGGTAATCTGAGGGGAGGGTGGGGGAGTGTTCGGGATCTGAAAGGCACTTTCCAACTATTGCATTTTCAAAGCATGTAGCTCAGCAGTATAACTTTATAAGGTCAACCCCGAAAAATACTGGTGACTCATTTTTCCACTTTTCTAAGATTTACAGCTTCAAAAATTCAAGATATTTTGGTCCAAAATTCGGTACAATAGAACAAATTTATACTCAAATCCACAAAAAAAAATTGGAAAATTTATAGATCATAAGTCTTGAAATCGGAAGGATTTAGACTTATCATGATTAGTTAATTGTCTGATTGTATTGGTCATGAATCGGAATATTTCTAATGTCTAAAATAATGTGAAGACTAAACAAATAAGGGGTCCTTATAGATTATTATTCAGGAGGCCATCATTTTCTTGGTGAGAATAAATGTAACTCGGTATATCAGCAGGCTTATAAATTAGACCAGATTTCCCAAATTCACACCCAGTCTTCAGCAAGTCAGTGGCAGAACCCAAATTTAAGGCGCTTAATGAGTGAAATTTGTAAAATGTTTGTGATGTTTGTGAATTTGATGTTTGTGAGTTTGTATTATTTTCTTCAATCTGTCAATGAAAAGATAATTGGACTTCAATATATTTTGATATAACACTCTTTTTTATCTCTTTAAAGGGACACCTTTTATTCTTTACAAAGAAGATGGGATAGGGCACTAGTTTATGTCATGACAATGTCCCGGGTCCAAATATTAAGTTTTGCTCTGCATCTGTGTATGGCCCATTTCAAAGATAACCCACTAATGAAATGAAATTTGGGGTGGCTCGCACTCGAGAAGCTTGATCCTATTTTTAAAAGGTTTTTTTAAATATGTTTTTATACAAATTATAAGCTGGGAAAACAAAGATAAGCAGAGGTAAAGGCCTTTTAAGTATTAACAAGTCCAATATATTGGACTGTTGTGCCCCTAACTTTGTCTTTAAGGGAAACTTCGATTAGTATGTGCGCGCATAGCGCGTGGCTCTTTCACAATTTGTGTCTTTTTAGGCCCATATTTGTGTATACTTTCTTTAATGAAAAGTTCAGATATATAGTCTTTGAAGAAAAAGTTTGTAAATATTTGAAAGGACAGCTAGGTTCCTTATTCAAAAAGGGCACTATACCTATTTGAAAGGGAAGTTTTCCTTCTGAAAGGGGCACTTTTCCCTCAGAAAAAGGGCATTTTTCCACATTTTTCAATTTCGGCTTGAGGACACAGTTCCAAGTGCCAAATGCCGCACTGCTGAACAGCGTGTCTCCACCTATCTCTGAAGATTTCTTGTTTTTGATGCCTCAAAATCGCTATAAATTAACAAAAAGTTCGAAAATTTTATAAAAGGGAGTCATTCGAAATTCTGATATTAAAATTATTCAGATTGTTAGATAAGCATCTCTAAACAGACACACAGACAATAAAGTCATTTCCCCTGAGCAGCTGAAAGTTGAGAAAATTTAAGCAAACTTGTGGTGTTCAGGCAAAGCCCTGGTATGAGTCCAGAAACGAAGCCCCGGAGCAAGTTAAAAAATTCTTGTTTTTGGTGCCCCAAAATGGTTGAAAATCAACACAAAGTTTAATTGATGAAAGAAAAAATTAAAATTCTTATGTTCAAATCTACTCATGCAAGCGGCTACCATTTCTAAACAGGTAGACAGACACGTCATAGGAGAAATTTCTCTTAAAAAGTGAAGATATTCGGGTAAAATTGTAGAATTCATGGGCTGATGGCTGATGGGCGAAACCTTGGTACATATGTGTCGCGGTGGGCGAACCTACGGAAGCACTGAAGATTTCTTGGTTTTGATGCCCCCAATATGCCCCATGCCATCGAAGCTGAGAATTTTAAACAAGTGTGGACGTGGTATCTTTACAAATGTCCCAGTTGCTCGAGAATCGGTATTATATCGAGTCGAGTAGGAATGATTCTAGACGATTTGGAAAGGATTCCCATAAATATCTGATTTTCGTATACATCCGACCAGCCAGTTCTCACCCGCTTTTTCAGAAATAATGTTATCAAGGTCCCTCGCCGTCCCCCACTTTTTGGACGTTATTCACCTACCCACCTCCTCTCCCCACCACTACCAACTTTGGGAGATTTCTACTACATTTAAGAAAAGGATTTTTGTTGTTGTTTTTTTGTTTGTTGTTGTCTATTTTCCTATAACCATGCCTTCAACGCCTATAACTTCAATGTAGAGCAATAATCATCTTTTTTCATCCACCCACATCAAAAGACACCAAAAAATGTAACGCGGCATCATTTCATTATGGGAAAGAGCACCAGTGGTTTCGGCGTTCTCACTTGAGTAGCTTCCCTGTTAATATAGGGCTAAGTATGGCAGCGACTCATTATTATGAGAATCAAGTGGGGCACGGGGAGATCTTTTACCGATGGCCTGGCGCCATGCATTACACTGTATACGCCCAAATTGCTCCAGAACTTAGCGATGAAAAGTGTGCCATGGAGATCACCGCTGCAAGTTTGAGAGGTGTAACATCGGCGGCTTCTCTTGGCTCAGGTTTAACGGTAGCGGTACTAAAAGAGGGAGGAAAACTGGTGAAGGATGCGTTGCTGAATGCGAAAACTACAGATACGTACGCAGAGATGAAGGGATGTTATGGTGGTGGTTCAGGGACTTGGCTTGTGTTGCGTGGAGGCACGTATACTGCTAGTAATGGTCAAGTATTATTTGCCCCGTTCAAGCTAGAGGTCGCCACTCCAGAGTTTGTCGCGAAAAACGGAAATTTCACATTGTATTCTCGAACAAAGTTCTACATTACTGAAGAGTCAAAACAGCTTCGATGTGAAGGACATAATTGCAGACGCACCAACTGCAAGGTTGTTAGGTATTAACATTAAAGCAAACATGCTTTATCTCCCGACATTCATTACATTGAGCTGCTATCAGCGTCAAACGGAGGTGCTAGGTGGAGAAGAAATTAGGTTTGTTTTAAACATTGCGACTAACAATTTCCTGCAATTTTCGGGGAATGTTGTAAAATTTTACAAACATTTAACCATATTGATTTCTCTTCAATGTTATCATCAATTGTGTTTTACAAATTTGCTTATTTTCCTCTCAACTGGGAAGAAAGTATACATCCGGGAAGGGGAAATCCTCTAATTTGGCAGTTTCTCACAAGAGTTTTCTTCGATTTTCAAGAACTTTTCTATATAAATAAAAAAAAATTCTTGACAGAGAGGACCCGTGGATCCTCCCCTGAAAACTCTAATGAAAGACGGTTTAGAGACGGTTTAGTGTGTTGGGAGTGCTTACATACATGCATGTTGATTCCCCCTCTCCCACACACACACGCACACACACACACACACTCAGAAACACACACTAAAACTATTAGTTCCACCACTGGCGGCTATCATTTTCTTTTTCCGATATATATTTTCTTTCCAGAACATATATTTGCCATTGTAAAGTTTTAGGGATATGCAACTATGGGTTTTACAAATTTATAGTTTGGTCTTTGTAAGCACTAGTATGATAAATCATTAACGTTTAGAGGTTACATTTGAAAGTTGATCTAAAATCAATTACAATGAAAGTAGATCAACATTTCAACAAAATCAATTAGAAATTTACCATTTTGTTATGCAAATTTGTATAACTGGGTGACCTCAGTATTTTCTTATAGAAATCCTTTGTTTTTTAATTGTCAATCATAACATTTTAAGGGGACAGCAAATTATGGCCAAAGGTTTTTCACTGGAATATTTGTTCTCATCCTTGTCAGTCTGTCAGAGGCTCAGATTTAGAAAAGAAATTTTAAAGATTTTGAGGTGTCCACCCACTCATACATCACAAGTTAGCATGTATCAGTTTATTGTACAAGTTAGCATTTATCAGTGAATTAAACAAGTTAGCATGTATCACTATTGTACAAGTTAGCATGTATCAGTGTATTGTACAAGTTAGCATTTATCAGTGTATTGTGTAAGTTAGCATGTATCAGTGTATTGTACAAGTTAGCATGTATCAGTGTATTGTACAAGTTAGCATGTATTAGTTTATTGTACAAGTTAGCATTTATCAGTGTATTGTACAAGTTAGCAAGTATCAGTATTGTACAAGTTAGCATGTATCAGTGCATTGTACAAGTTAGCATGTATCAGTTTATTGTACAAGTTAACATTTATCAGTGAATTGTACAAGTTAGCATGTATCAGTGCATTGTACAAGTTAGCATGTATCAGTGTATTGTACAACCTAGCATGTATCAGTGTATTGTACAAGTTAGCATGTATCAGTATTGTACAAGTTAGCATGTATCAGTGTAATGTACAAGTTAGCATGTATCAGTATTGTACAAGTTAGCATGTATCACTGTATTGTACAAGTTAACATGTATCACTGCATTCTACAAGTTTGCATGTATCAGTGTATTGTACAAGTTGCATGCATCAGTGTATTGTACAAGTTAGTATGTATCAGTGCATAGTACAATTTAACATGTATTAGTGTATTGTACAAGTTGGCATGTACCAGTGTATTGTACAAGTTAGCATGTATCAGTGTATTGTACAAGTTAGTATGTATCAGTGTATTGTACAAGTTAGCATGTAGCAGTGTATTGTACAGGTTAGCATAAAACAAATATCATCTTCCCGCAATGAAAATCCTAAGGTCGCCACTGTATGTCACGTGTGTAAATCCAAATTGCTTTTTGCAGGATGCTAATTCTGACAAATAAAACGGTTTTGGATGTCGGTCATAACCCAAACGAAACTGTGTAGAAAGGACGTTCAAATCATTTTCAACGAATAAAATAGAAATTCCAAGATTTACATGAACATTTTAATCTATTTTCTTGTTCATTCATCAACAAATTTGCATATGATAAAAAATTATCAAACTTTGATCAGTCATATCACTACGCAAGTTTTATGATTTAAAGTATGTTCTATAAATACTATATGCTCGCTATGTTAGAAAATAAACAGAAATTATACATTGTATATGTCAGTATGTAGCTTTGTACATGAAGCCACATGACTTTGATAATCAGCAGATATTGCTATGATATATGATTATGTTACTTTTTGATTTTAATTCATTATCAATAGACAAATAATATATGATGCTATTTTGCAACTTTATTGTATTCATGCATTGATGCAGAATAGCATGTGACATATAATGGGCGGTTTGATGTGATGTCCTTTTCATACAATGTGAAAATAGCGTTTATAATCTTTTTCTATATATTTCCGGATTTGGGAATTTTATATAAACGGTGATAAAATCGAAAATTACTATTCGTTTTTTTTTCAATTTATTTGCTAACCAAGAGTTGTTTACAATAGCTTAACAAGAAAGGTGGTCCAGAAAATAAGAATCGGAATGTTGTTTTTATATATATATATATATATATATATATATATATATATATATATATATATATATATATATATATATATATATATATATATATATATATATATATATATATATATATATATATATATATATATATATATATATATATATATATATATATATATATATATATATATATATATATATATATATATATATTTATATATATATATATATATATATATATATAAATATATATATATATATATATATATATATATATATATATATATATATATATATATAAATATATATATATATATATATATATATATATATATATATATATATATATGTATATATATATATATATATATATATATATATATATATATATATATATATATATATATATATATATATATATATATATATATATATATATATATATATATATATATATATATATATATATATATATATATATATATATATAAAGCTTTGAGGGTAGAGCGTTAAGATGGGGAGGGTGGGGGCGGTGGGAGGGTTGAGAGTTTTGATTAGGGTTTTTGATTGATCTGTACTAGCTTTTCATGCGTATGATACCGAGAGGACCGGTGTGCAAACTGAAAATCCGGGCTCAATATCGGAACATTTTTAAGAAAGAAGGTCGTCACCTATTTCAGTATTTCTGTTCAAATTTTACACCGTTTTCGCCAAATTTGTGGCAGTAAAAACAATGGCAGTCTTTGATCTATTTTTATTATAATGATTTTCTTGCATTAACCATTAACCTAAATCCATTTCCTAAAACCTTTAGGATGTATCTTGATATTAATATTGAAGTTTTATCAAAGAATATCGGAAGTATGCATTTCAAATTCGTAAAGTAATGCGAGCACATATTTATAATTCAATGGTTCCAGCAATTTTACATCCTTAAGGCATTTATATTTTAGTATAATCCCCTCACGCATTCATGGCATTTGCATGCACAAATTTGTTTGGAGAAAATAAAATCTGCCAACTGTCATGGGCGGACTGACAAACTTTAGGGTCTCGGAGAGCAAAGTCACTTTAGGCCTCTGCCCTCTTCCCACCCCACCCCTTTGCAAATAAGCTTTTTGGATATAAGAGACTCATAATTATGTTTATCATAATAGGTTTGTTTAGTACAAAATTATAATTTGACTGGCCAATGTCAAATATTTTCTTACGCCGCTGCTAAATACCCTATATGTAGTGCTAAGTGTGCCTATATATATGGGCTGCTATGCGGCCTTCCTTTGGCTCCAGAGTCCAGATGTGTATTTAAGAATACAAATTTAAAATCATGAATATTTGACTGCTGTATATGAACTGGGGCTGTACTTTGGCCCCACCCCCCACTTTTGCATATGTTTATTTTTATCTAAAATAACATTTCTAAAATTAATGAAAGTTATGAACTGCATTGTTAATCTAACATTCCATTGCTTGTAAAATCAACTTTTTTTGTAAATTCCGTTGAAAAACCTGTAAAATCGGTATTGTTCTGAAATGACGTCAGAACTTCCTCCATCTTTTGAATTGGACCAAATATGCTCATTGCACAAAAAATAGTTACTTACTAAAAAAACCGTGAAAGTCAAATCAGATGAAAAAACCCTATATTGTACCTGTAAATTTATATTAGGGTCCTGATTAAGCATTCTAACTACAACATGTTATTATTTTCCAAAGTGTTCCTTAAAAAATATATTAGAGAGGGTAGCCAGAATTGAAGTTTGACACCTCCAGCCCCCTTTCCCCGCCCCTCTTCCCCACTCCCACCCGTAAAAACTACTGCCTACGCCTATAGGCAAATGTATGCATGCATACAACTTTGCGCAAGCGCGGTTATCATGAAAATGTGTAAATCTGGTTCATAAGGTTTATATCTATAACTGAAATAGGTAGACCAATGCAGGTATAGGGATCTATTTTCCAGGTTCTCGTATCGCCAGTCTACCACTAAGCAAACGTTCTTAAAGCAACTTTATAGTTTCGTTTCTGTAAAAAGGATTCACATCACTCCTTTGACTGTACTTTTGCTTTTTTTTTCCCTTTCTATTACTTGTTTTTCACTCATCATACAGGGTATATTAATTTTTGTGTTGAAATAGTTTACTTGGACTCACTTGAATTCGTTTCAATATGCATAGGTAATACTGATTGCGGTATATAGTGCCTGCAGTATGGGACCTATTTACCTCTTCTAAAAATCGTTTGAATTTGACACTTAAATGCTCTGATTAAATGAATGGAAACAACACTTCATATTAAGTGGTAACATACTTCAAATATTTTCCATATAAACCGGTTGACTGGTTGACGGTTAAATTTGGTTCATTGTCCTTTCGTGGATAGGAACTGTTTACTTAAATTAGTGAACATTTGTTATTTTCAAAAAGCTGTTGCGAATGAATTAAAGCAAAATTGAAAGTATGGAAAGTTTCATTCTTGTGAAAATTTACAGTTCATCTATTGATTAAATATTACTTTTACAAAATGTCAGTAAATTTCAGATATTGTCTGTCTGTCTGTGCTGTCGTTACAAATTCTTCTTCGTTTATCAAAAATATTTGAAGGGCATTCACTATCCCAACATTTGATAAGCCGGTATAAAATGAAACGATTTTTGCTATTTGCTTGACAGCTTGAAACGCAAGAGAAGCATGTAACAGTATAATATCACTGTATATTTATCTATTTATTTTTTAACTATATTTCGTCCCTCTTTTTGCCAGTTTGCGTAGTGACGAATGTCATTTGTGAAGTGGCGAATGTCAAAATTGAAATTATTAATTCCGAATGCTGACGAATGTTCGAAAAATTTTGAAGCTTCATAAAATAAAAGTTGATAAACGTATTTTATAGCTTTATATATCATTGGAAAAAGAAAATGCTAATCTTTTGACAATTGTACTTACAATGAAGGTATTTTAGAAAAATATTATTTCATGAAGCTTCAAAAACATTCGTCAGTCAGCAGCGCATTTGAAATTAAATAAAAGCTAAAAGAAAAGTTAACAACACATGTAGAAAATGAATAGAAAAGTTAGCAGTACATGTAGGACAGTAGAAAATGAATAGAAAAGTTAGCAGTACATGTAGGACAGTAGGAAATGAATAGACAAAAACAATACAATTCTACGGAAATGTTACACGGAACAAGTGGGTCCTTAACTTCTTTGTACAAATTTCTAAACTTTTTTAATCTTTTACCTCACGGGGAGCGAGTTCCATTCTTTACTGAGGTCCTGCGACTGAAAATTGATGCACTATTATCTAGCTGCCTATTTTTTTCTGAGTTTTGGTATGCAAAACTGATTATTGTGTTTAAGTTTATATCTGTTGTCTTTTTCATTCAAATAAGCTGACAAATAAGTTAGAGCAGTGGTCCGTTAACACATTTATAATATTTGTAACATAACCATATAATCTGATAAACTAAAGAGTATCTTGAGTCAGTGGAGTTCCGTAAACCATGTAAACAATTAAAGTGTTAATAGCAGATCAGTTATGTCATATATGTTTATTTTTAAAATGGACTCAGCCATGTTAGCAACAAAATGTTGTGCCCTTTGCAATTTAAGTATAGATGTATTAGGCCTTGTCTACCTGTGGTGTAGCGGTATCATACATGTCTACAGACCACGAGGCCCTGGATTCAAGCCTGGGTTGGGTAGACACGCCAGTGTACCACAACTGGTTATCAAAGGCCGTGGACATTGACTTGGTTGTCAATGTTATGTCTGTCCGTACGTCGTACCTGTGTTCTCGTCCGGGTCGTATTAAGCGTTTCGTGATAGCATTGTTACTATCATAACCAAATACGCAGGCGACGACCCTGTCATTGTAATTGTGTGTTCACTCGTCGTCGTTGGTAGTCCTTATTAGTAGTAAAAGAATGATGTAACAAGTAATTAGGGACGCTGTTTCACAAAAAAGAAATCACTCAATTTTCTTAAAATGTGTCTATTACATGTATCCAGACTCTAGGTTTTCACACACAAAAAAGCAAATCCGATTGTTGTTTTTTCCTTCCACCAGTCTACTGATGGGTTTCAAAACACGAAAGGCAGCGTGGTGAAATCGGGTTGGATGACCCGTTTTGTGTAGACCAACCGGCAGACCGGTAATCGTTGGTGATGGGTTTCGTGAAGACTTTGCCAGGACCGTCTATCTGATTGTGGTGAGGGCAGTGGACGGAAACGATGACCTCTTCCCGACATCCGTCCAAGCTAGTTTGTTTGCGGAATCTAGGTGTAAGACCATCGTTGGCATCGCGTCGATTGGACAGCATCGTGGTTAAGCGTCATACCCCGGACTTGGCATTCCAAGGTGTTGGTTTTGGTCAAGAACACTCGGAACGAGGTAATCCTGTGGTCCACCGCTCACAACTCAACGATGTACTGCTCCCACTTCCATAAGGTTTAGCCAGTTCGTCGTTCAAATCTGCGTGTTATTTGCCGACGAACGGGTTTCACTCCCATGAGGTTTAACCAGCTCGTCGTTCATATCTCCATGGTAGTTGCCAAAGGACGGTTCCACTTCCATAAGGTTTATCCAGCTCCGTTGTACATATCTCCATGGTAGTTGCCGACGGACGAGTTCCACCCCTTTAAGGTTTAGCCAGCTTGTCGTTCATATCTCCATGGTATTTGCCGACGGACGGGTTTCACTCGTCGTCCCGGTGCACCTAAATCACGGAAACAGTATCAAAGAGCTTATATAATGTCAATGACAAACAACATCAAAAAAGGCTGCAAATAACAATGGTTTCAGTTTTTCTGTAAGGTCGTTTCCTTCGAGTTCTTCAATGATGATGAGCGAATCATCAATATTGCGGGTGAACCTCAGTTCTCCTTTTAGCCCGGGCTGTCTTCCCTCTTCTTTTGGTTCAAGTTTTTCTTCTTCTTTGTGTTTCGTGACGATATTTGTTGGACTGTCTTAAACTTACATTGCGCCGTTTTGAGAAAAAGCTCTCAGGACTTGTCAACTCACACATAAACAGATAAAAAGAACATTCAAACTAACTCCTCGGTAACCTCTGGGTTACTCTCTTGGGTATATGTGTAAGGAGTACATTTCTAGTGATTTCCTTTGTTTTCTAAAAAGCGCCCCTATTTTCTATATATCATTTTCTTACTCCTCGTATAACAAAACACTAAATTAATCTAAATGAGAAATGACCAATTAATGCATCAATTTCTCATCAGATACCGTAAAACGATTCATTGTACATTGCGTTCACATATGGTTTTGAAAGGATAGCTCATTATCGAGTCAACCCCCGAGGTACTTAATGCAATTACTTTTTTTCTAATTTGCAAACCATCGATCTGTTGATCAGTTGATTGTATACCAGTGGTAGAACATTTTTCAATTTGGCCATTCATAGCGAACTGGATAAACTAAATCTTACTGTCATTCAGTTTTATCCGATTTTCAAACGTCAAATTAGAAATAGTTTTTAGCACAATTTTCTAAAGAGGTAATACATACTTTTTCGTCGTTTGGATCTTTTGCTGATGAGGGGTAGTACGAATGATCATCTGCGTAGCCCATGGTGGTCGGTTGCCTTTCTTCATGGAAAATGGCCGAAGCAATGTAAACTTTGAGCCAGCTTGCTTACATGTTATAAAAACTGTAAAACTGCAGGACCAGCACAGCTTCCTTGCAGCACTGCCAAAGGTCTAGTTCCTCACAAAAAGACTTTGACTTCAACCTTTATTTTTCTGACTGTTTGATAGATAGATGTAAAACCAATTGAACGCTGTTTCCTGTATGTTAAAATGGTTTTTGGAGAACATTTAACAGTTTAAGAACATTATGATCAACTGTGTCGAATGCAGCCGAGACAGGCGCGGATCCAGCCTGAATTTCTGAAAAGTGGCGCGGGTATTAGTTCTGACTAACTATTGTTCTGTAGTACACGAGGTTGGTCCTCTTTGGGCAAAACTTGCAAAGACGTTATTCTTCTCACACTGAAACTCTAGACTTATGTAGAATATCAAACATAATTTTAATTAGAATTGGAACTTTTAGCAAAAGAGATTAAGTACAGAGGGTATATGTGCTTCCGCGCGCATCTCCTGTATCCTTGCCTGCGAGAGGTCAAGGGTTATGAAAGGCGTGATTCTTTGTCAATCCATATTGAGTAAAATGTTGTTTGTTACTTTAACTAATGCCGCGTTTATGTAACTTTAACTGGTAACAATTCCTCACTGTTTAAATGTTCATTTAATTGCATTACCAGTTGAAATGCGTATAAGATATAATATACTTGTTCTTGTTTTTAAATGTATCCATAAGAATGGCCCCAAAATATCTTCAAAACTTAATAATTTCATCAAACACCACTTATGATCTAAGAAACAGATCCGCAGTCTGGCTTAATGTACCCAATGTTTCATGTATTACTCTGGGGAGTAGGGCATTCTGCAGACTCGGCCCACTTTGGAGGAATGATCTCCCACTTCAAATAAGAAAAATCAATTGTCTTTACGTGTTTCTAAAATCAATCAAAACATATTTGTTTACGGTTTATTTTAGTAATTAAGTATGTATTGTATTTATGTTATTCTTTGTAAAGCGTTTTTGAATATGCTTGTATAGAAAGGACGCTATATAAATGTATTATTATCATTATCATTTACATACGCTTCTCAGCGATTAGGTGAAGGGTAGATTCATCAAATGTATTTTTAGGATCGTATCCCCCCCCCCCTCCCAAGAAACACAAAACACGCCCCTGCTCAAAATTAGTATCGTAGTTCTATATTCAGATATTGCTATTCTAAATTTCAGTAATTGAAAATGGGGATGTATGAACACACATACTGATATAGCTGTACATCCTTGCTTAAATTATCAAAATATTTTCTCTGTAGTGCAGTATTGTGATTAATATTCAGAACCTCCTGGGTATTTTTAAGTGCTTCCTTAACATTAGGAAACCAAGGTGGTGAAAACTTATTTACCTGGTCCTACAAAGAGGCACAGGAAGGGGAACAGGGGGAGACTGAAGGGGAACAGGGGGAGACTGAAGGGGACAGGAGGAGACTGGAATAAAATGCCAGCTTGTGATTGTTACATTGGTTTGCTCAAGTCTAAAACAGCAGAGTAATAGAGAGGGGAGGCACGACGCCCAACGTACATAAATCATTAATAACATTATCAAGATCACTGTTTAGACGCATATATGCTTATTTGCTGGAAAATAGACAGCGTACCACCTGTCATATTGGTAATCTTTGGCACAGACAGATGTGAAAAAACTTCGACTGCTGGCGTGTGTTTATCATTTTTTTCTGCCAGTGCGAGGACGTGACAGTTTTGACGTGCATCGTTTATGATGAACACATATACGCATTATCCAGTGTGTATGTGACTGGGACCTGACTCAGATAGTGGCGTGACCACAGGCAGACAGGGGAGGAAGGGTTGGGCTTCTTCTTATCCCACTTTCCTGAAATATGTTAACATTGTACCTTATTGACCCCTACTGAACCCACCAACTTTTTTAAGATAACGTTTTTAGTGTCCCTTGTACCCCACTGACAGACTAGCCCCCATCAACTTTGGGAACTAGGCTAACGTGTCATGCGATATCCCCTGGACCTGAAATTGTATCGAGGGCCTCGCCAGGGCATCCCGGAGACTAGGGCCGTAATTCATTGGAGACCGGAGACCTGTCCCTCAAGTCTTCCACCATTTAAAGAAAAACAATCACATTTTGCCTTAAACTGCTTTGATTTAGAATGACCACTTATAATAGGTCTTCATGTGGAAACCCTTCACTCCCCAACACACCCACACACATATACACCCAAACTTTTGTAGATGATAATTCCTGCCAGTGACCGCTTGGTTAGGCTGTTAGGGCGCATTTTGCGGTATGGTATGGTATGTACGACGTAATCAGGTAGTAGGTTCAACTTAATTGGCCCAACTAGCTGACTGGTTATTGAAAGCCACAAAAGGGGCGCAATTTTGCGTTGCATGCTTGCATGATTTTCTGGTATAGTTCTGATGTTTTTCAACCACGTCACGGTGCACGGCATATGTTTTTACCATGCACATATATAGTTAAAGGGGTCATATTTCAAAATACTTGGTGTGCACCATCACTTTAAGTTTTTTGGAGCATTTTACATTAATTTTTTTTTCCGGTCGTGGTACTGAAGCCGCTACCAGTGTAGTATTGCTGAGTGCATGCTGAAAATCCGCCATTTTTGATATAATTTTCAGAATGATTATAAAAAATTGTTAATCCAACTAATGATTTTGATATAGGCCTATTTAGAAAAAAGTGAAAAGTAAAACTGCATAATATAAATTTTTCAAAGTAGGAATCAGAAAGAAGTGAAAAATTTATAAAAAAAACATATTGTGATTCTATTTTAAGTCCCATGTGTTGGGCACTATAGAAAAAGGTGAATACATGTGAGTTGTCAGGTGGAAGGGGTAGCGTCAGGGAAAGAGGGGTGGGTGGATGTTACATGCTTACTTACTTTAAGGCAACAGTTTATGTATGTTTTTTTGTATGTACATTATGTACGTATGTACATATGTACACGTCACGGTGCACGGCATATGTTTTTACCATGCACATATATAGTTAAAGGGGTCATATTTCAAAATACTTGGTGTGCACCATCACTTTAAGTTTTTTGGAGCATTTTACATTAATTTTTTTTTTCGGTCGTGGTACTGAAGCCGCTACCAGTGTAGTATTGCTGAGTGCATGCTGAAAATCCGCCATTTTTGATATAATTTTCAGAATGATTATAAAAATTGTTAATCCAACTAATGATTTTGATATAGGCCTATTTAGAAAAAAGTGAAAAGTAAAACTGCATAATATAAATTTTTCAAAGTAGGAATCAGAAAGAAGTGAAAAATTTATAAAAAAAACATATTGTGATTCTATTTTAAGTCCCATGTGTTGGGCACTATAGAAAAAGGTGAATACATGTGAGTTGTCAGGTGGAAGGGGTAGCGTCAGGGAAAGAGGGGTGGGTGGATGTTACATGCTTACTTACTTTAAGGCAACAGTTTATGTATGTTTTTTTGTATGTACATTATAACTCAAATGATATATTTGTTTCCCTTTTTCTGTATAATTATATTAGTAGTAGTAATAGTAGTTTTTTTTACATTTAAGGTGGCCTGACAAAAACTGTTAGATTCCAAGTTTAAATTAGTTATGCGCCACACGTTGTCTAACGAGAGTTTGACTGACTGGATTACCAAATTTGTGGTCGATAGTCTTGTCTTTTATTTAAAGAAAGTAAAGCGAATGTATACGTTTCCTGTATGAAGTTGTAGTGACTAGAAATTGACAAAGTAAAAATAATCGGATTAAGTCCATACACAAATTGAAAGTGGGATTTCTTCTTAAGATAAACATGATAAACAATCTACCACAGATAATAGAAAGTTTCACAAAGTATAGTGATATTTACTCTATTTTCATGGTAAATCGTTGGATGGCACTGCTTCAGTTAAATAATTCAGCTTTAATTAGTGCCAGTCTTACATTGCCTCCCACCTATCGACGGACCCAGACTTTCCTAACAAAATAAAACACTATTCACATACTTCAACTGTTCAAAAAGCCTCTCAAATATTCAGTATAAACAGATCATGTAAAACGCTTGTGTGTGCCACACAATTTTTTAGATAATCTTGGACAAAATTCGTTGGGACCAGTGGTATGGTGACAGTGGGCAAGGGGGCAACTGCACCGTGAAGATTTCTGAGAGACCGCCGAATGCTCACAGGGGCGCACACATTGCCCTGAGAACATATTTTAATACATTTTTTATTCTCAACTTCTGCAATTTGTATCAATTCAGAACAAACGTTGAAAATATTTTCTCAAATATGAAAACTATCCCTGGACTCCAACTAAAGCAACAATCATTCTAAAATGTATATCTCTTTTAACTTACTATGCGGACTCGGGAATTGACACGATTCTAAGCAATTTTCTGATACCAAAATCACGCTAAAAAACGCGAAGCTTCCGGGGGCATGCCCCCTGGGCACCTACCAAGAATTTTACCCTGGTTTTGACACAATATTAATCAATTTTCTGCAATTACAATCGCAAGAAATAACCCTCCCCACCCCCTCCCCTTCTTTCCTCCTCCTGGGCACATATCATACACTGCGCCCATAGGTGTAATACAATGTTAAGCAATGTTTTGCTACCAAAATCACGAACAGCAATTTGACACGAGTTTAAGCAATTTTCTGTTATCAAAATCACCAGCAAATCAGAGCTTCCGAGCAGATATTCCTGGCAGGCTGGCACGGGTGGATTTAGAGGGGGATTTTTCCGATGATACTTTTTTACTATGGGATAATTCTTAGTCACGGTTTCTGTAAATTTTCTTTCATTTTCGGGAAATTTAAATCAACAGTTCAATGTTTGAAAAATCACTTTCAATTTTGATGAAATTCTTTCAATCTTTTGCCATTTCCATTAACTTGAATTTTCGGAAATTTTGGGACAATTTTTCCTTCATTTTCGGAGCAAGTTTTCTTCGAATTACTTTTATCTTTTACCAAAATTTCCAATGATTTTACCATAATTTCTAAATTTTCCCTGTCGAAAGCCTTCAGGAAATATCATTCTCTCTTCCTAGCTGCTTATAAAACTCTGCACCCTTGTCCCTTTATGTTCCATAAAACATGACAAAACTGTTCATAAAACACCTTATCACATCATCCGTGGTTTGGTTTGGGTTGCCCTCCCCCCTTCTACGACATTTCATCCTGGCTTCACCCTTGCTTCCTCGGGCTCATAACAGAGTAACTTAGATCCGAGTGGGTAAAATAAAGGCCAAAGTGTAACAATAAATACACAAACGATGGCTATGATGAATTCCTTTGATGTATATTCGGGATATAATTATAATGAAACAGATACAACAGGTCTTAATTCTAGCAATACACTACATCAGCTCCATAAGCTCATGATTACAACTGATTATATCTTCATTTTGGATACATATGATGGTGAGAAAAAGAAACATGTACCTATTCATGCAAAAGTGACTCACAATCATGTGCACTGGTATTGACCACATAGAGACAAAACAAATGTCTTGGCTTCTTTCAATGGGTTTCTGTGGTAACACCCGAGAACTAAGAAGGTTATGGATCAGTAAATCACTTTCCAAGAAGTAGGGCACAATATAATTATGGAATCAGGAAATAAAAAGGAAATGATAATTATACACGTATGCTACAACAGCAGAACAGGACTTCAACCTTGTAGTTGACACAATACTTTTCTGTTCTTGAAATCGCGAGAAATGTAGGGCTTCGTCCTACAAGGAAATGAAAGAAAAGTTTTTAAAAATTAAAGAAAATTGCCCAAAATCGAAGAAAAGTTTCCCAAAATTGAAGAAAAACACCCGGAAACCGAAGCCCTTCAGCTTTCCTGCGACAAAATTCAATTTTCACAATGTTTTCTCTAATATGTATAGCATATTGTATACTGATATATCCCGTTGCTGACCCCCTTCCACTCCATACGCCACTGTCCAACAGTTTTGTCCAAGATAATAGCACGTGCATCTATGTGTTATTCTATGTTTCATGTCACTGAGTAAACGTTGTGTGTTCGATAGAAGTGCGAAACCCTCCTTTTAGTCCTTGGACAAACAACAATACAAGGACAAGACAGAATACAAGACAAGGACAAGACAGGACAAGACAAAGACGAGACAAGACAAGGAGACCAAAAGTTTTGAACACTTTCATCATCGGTTGGTTTCTTATACTCATCTCATTCATGTTCATCATCATTATACTAGACAGCTAGACTGCTAGAAGAACATGTCTGAGCATTTTATTAATTAATTTCGAAATATATATTCCTAGATGATTTTCATTTTCATATATACAGATATATTTAGGTAATTCTTTCAATTTCTTTCATTAATCTCAGTCGCTGAAAATGATTGGAGAGTCTATTCCTGCTAGAATTTGATTGGGGTACGATAAAGACTCTTTGGCGGTTGGTGCACCCGTTGCATCCCCGCCTTACGCTGTAGAGTTACTGTACAAATGACGGATTATAGACAGAGCATGATTATATAATACCTGGATATACAAATTTGAATAAAAAGTCATGTCATAAAATCTGACCTAAAACACTTATCATTCGTGCATGCTTGTTCCTGGCTTAATAAAGGAAATGGTAAAGTCTTGTTATTGAAATGCGCCTGCCAGTCTGCCTTATATTAATCTAAAAATGTGTCAAATTGTTCAGATTTTCTTTTACTTCGAGCAAAGAGCTTCCACACAGTGTGGAAGCTCTTTGCTTCGAGGTAAAATAAACTTTGAAACTTCATGTATTAGTTTATTCGTAAGCAAGACGACCTGAGTTGGAAAGCCTATTGAACAGTTGGAATGTGGACAAAACTTCTTGGTTTTGAGAATATACATCTTTCAGATAGATAGTCAGATAGTTAACATAGGCCTAGTTTGGGATAGCAGAAAGCTATAGCGGCAGATCAAAGTTTGCGGATTTTCCCAACATGGAATTTCATTTAAATATTAAATAGAGGACAATAAAAAAAAAAAAAGATTGGTGAAATAGCAAAGTTGATATCTTATTCCTACAAGAAGTTCTTGAATTTAAAGATTTTTCTTGTCTGCGTAAATGACTTTTGTACTGCGTTTATCAGTCATCAATATGATGTCATCACAGCACTTCCTAGGGGGAGAGGGTGGTGGGAGGGGAGGGGGAGGGTGAGGAATAATTCAAAGTGTTTGATTATAATTTTGCTGCACCTCTCCAAAGTGTTATGATCGACAATTGGAAAATAGAACCATAAGAAAAACAGTTTCCATAAGAAAATACTATAACAATAACATACATCACAGATTTGCGCCATTTTTGATTCTGATGAAATGTTTTGCTACTTTCATGGTGATTGATTTTAAAGCCATTTCCAAATGTTACCTATACACATACACCTTCTATGTTTTATCATACAAGTTGCGAACAAAAAGCAAAATACAGATACGTGAATTCCATGGACTATTACCCAAAAAACTAAACAACGGCAAGTCTATGTTCTCACTGAAAAATACACCGGAAAAAGAACTTGGTAGAACTCGCATGCAGCGACGGATGAGAAAGTCGTGCGGCTGCCTGATTACTTGAAACTCTTGCAGTTGGTGCGTTCACAACTATGTCCCTCACAATGAAACTTCTTTGATTTTTCTGTAGTGTAGAACTTCTTTCGAGAATACGATGTAAAATGTCCATTTTTCGCGACGAACTCTGGGGTGGAGACCTCCAAACGGAGCTTTTCGTATGCGTAACCCCCATCACTTTTCTTATACGGGCCTCCATGCAACACGAGCCAAGTCCCCGACCCGCCACCATAACAGCCTTTCATCTCTGCGTACGTATCTGCAGGCTTCACGGCCAAAAATATATCCCAAATTTCTTTTGCTATACCATAATCAGCTATTGTTCCTGCCCCCCAAACCATAGCAGCGGGTGGTCCCACCAGCATCGGAAAGGAAAGAAGAGTTGCAAGATTTATGACAGCGGCACCAACAGACACTATACCTAGAACAGATGCTTTGGTAATCTCCTTGGCGCTTGTACCATCGGTAATTTCTGGAGCGAATTGGGCGTATACGGTGTAATGCACGGCGCCAGGCCATCGGTAAAAGATCTCTCCGTGCCCCACTTGATTCTCATAGTAATGAGTCGCCGCCATACTCAGCCCTATATTAACATCAAATGTGCTCAAGTTGAGAACGCCGAAACCACTGGTGCTGCTTCCCATATTGAAATGATAATGTCGACTTATGGTATCTCCCTTCGGTCCTTATGATCTGGGTGGATGAAAGAAGAAAGAAGAAAATATAAAAGCTCGATACATTTGAAGGCATAGGCGTAGAGGTTTATCTGTTTATTAAAGGAATTTGTACTGGCAAAGCAGAAACGGCACCGCGTGAAGTTAACAGTTAAGGAGTGATGGGATAGACAGAACCCAAGAAACAGTTGAAAGAAAAATTCATTAATTCATTATAACGAATTGTACTTCGAAATCCGAATTCGTTATAAGAATTTGAAGAATAAAACTCTATTTAAAAGACACTGATGGGCTTATAGGTTAGGTTTAGATTAGGGTGAGGAAGATATTCATTTAAATGGCACTAATGGTCTAACCCTAACCTTAAATGCCATCTATCATGATTAAAATGTGGCGACGTACATTTTATTCCAAAATGATACCGATTGGCCTATCGATGTTAAGTGCACATTGCACAATTGTGTTTCAACCAATTAAAACACACGACTTAAAATATATTTACCTCTGTGTTATAGAGACAATAACTGGCCTTTAAAATAACTTGGTCCCTATCCTATAAGCCCATTAGTCAGTTAGTGCTTTTGAAATAAATCTCTCTTTTTTTCTTTTCTTTTTCGAATTCGTTATAGCGAATTGCAATTCAGTAACAAATTTGCTGTTCGTTATAACGAATTACAGTTCGTTATTACGAATTGCAATGCGTTATAACTAATTCGCCATAACGAATTCGAAAAACATAATTATTCCAATGGCACTTTCGTTCAAATTGTCTATCTGACAAATTCATTTGTCTCTATTAAATTAACGGGGAAATGGGTAATCTGGTAATCTATGCCTATTATTCGACTTATTGAGCCAGTGTAACAGGAAATACTCCCCAGAAATTCTGTCCGGTGTGATAGTAAATTTCGCCACCTTAAATTTGGGCCCCCCGGTCTTTATTTCCTGAGGAATTGTTAAGTGAATTTGGTCTCCTCCGGACTGATTTTACTAGTAATTTACTGGTGCCTGTATGGTTCCTTCAATTAATTTTGTGTACTGAAGTGATAATATTTATGTACGGAATACAGCGCCGTTATACTCGTAGAATTTGCCCACGAGCAGAAAATGGCTTCCAGTAAGCACTTCGGTGAAAAAGAAAGGGAATATTTTCTTCAATCTGGGCAGTACCTATCGGGATACACTAAAGAAAAAAAAAAGCGTGCTTTACGCAAAACGGCAGTGAGATTTACTATGAAGGGAGAAGAAGGGCTTTTTCTTGCAAAGGGTAGGGGAAGAAAAGTTTTGTCTCCAAATTTCCTAGGAAAGAAGGGCCTGGGAGCCCAAATTTCCTAGCGGACCGTTTTTACTATGAGAGGGGACCAAATTTACTGGATGGCTATGGCTTAATTGTCTGGGGGCCCAAAATTCCTAGGAAATAAGGGCCGGGGGCCAAAATTTACTGGGGGGCGGGGGGAAATAAATTACTTTTACACCGGCCGGACACATTTTATTAGGAACATAGGAAATTCTACCACCGCACTACGCCGGGTGGCACATTAGGGCCATTGATATATGTTTATTTCAATTTCCGAGTATAGGTTTTGTTTTACCGAGTTAACTTTTGGTTTTTCGAGTATAAATTTGTTTTTCAGAGTCTCGTTTCGTGTTTCCGATTTTTCCCGAGTTTAGTTTAGTTGTTTGTTTTCCCATTTGTTTCTTTATTTTTCCAACTTTATTTTGTAGGCCCCACGCGTGTCTCACGTACGAGAACAAATGCCTACAGATAGGGTTTGGGAAATTTTGGTACAGACAGGGTTTGGGAAAGTTTGGTACAGACAGGGTTTGGGGAACTTTGTCGCCAAATTGGACACAATTTGGCATTCAAGATTGCAAGGGAGTGATTTAAAAACGGGAAATATTTTCTGTCGCTAAACAATATATTTAACATCCACATAGAAATATTTAGCACCCACACAGAAAAATTGGGCATCAAAACTTATACATTTTCATCAATATACGGCAAATTTCCTTCAATTTTCCGCAAATTTACTTCATTTTCCGGAAAATTACTTCATTTTCCGGAAATTTTCATTGTAGGATGATGCAGAGAAGCAGTAGTGGCAACGCTACGAGGGCAAGGGGATTTCCCCTCCACGAAATCACTTTGGCCCCCTCCCCGCATTAAATTGTGTGAGATCACCACCTTCGTTGCTCGCCCCTTACTTCAGTATGCCCTCACTGTCTGGGACCATTTTACATCTAATACAAACTGCCTAGAAAACATCAAAAAGAGGGCCATTTGTTTCATCTGTAATTATGACTAAAATAATTATGGTGTATAAGATTCATCCGAAAATTGTCCAAATTCCATTTATTCCCTATTTAAATGAGCTCTCGACCGAAAAGTAAGGGCGTCTTTTTGTGGCCATTTTGTCCACATCCAATCAAATCTCGTGATCCGGTTTTTAATCTGAATGAAAGTTTGTTCACTTACAGTCGTCGCTGAGTGCTCTCGAGCGTGTATTGTGGGTAGTGTGTGTACATACCGATATTTGTCTCGCTTATGCACACGTTAGAGCCTTGGTACGGTAACGGTAAGAACGATAGCGACCATAGTCTGGAGTGGGGGCAAAACATACAGAAAGGATGTACCATCTCTACACAATTTATAAAGCCAGCGGCGTAGGGAAGATATTTGACATAGCGTGGGGGACTTCCGTCTCAAGACTCTCAACAAACCTAGAAAATATACAGGTCTCTTATGTCCCAAAACTATCTGTAAAAGAGAGGGAGCGGGGGTAGTAAAATTCAAGCAAATTTCTCAAAAGTGAAGGAAATTTCACAAAAATGAAAAACAAAACCCCAAAATTTTAAGAAAACTCTGCAAAAATTCATAAAACTTCATAAAAATGAAGCAAGCTTCCCGAAAATTAAAGAACATTTTACGAAAATGAAGCAAATTTCCTAAAAAAGGAAAGAATTTTCCGGAAAATTGAAGAAAACTTAAAAAGTTGAAAAAATAAAGAAAATTCGCCGAGAATTAGGCCTAAAGCAGATTTTACGAAAATGAAGGAAAATTGGAGGAAATTTCTCAAAATGAAGGAAATGTTCCAAAATTGAAGGCAAATTTAATGAAAAGGAAGGAAAGTCTCCGAAAATTGAAGGAAAAAGAAAAAAACTTGCAACATATTGAAGAAAATTTCCAGAAAATGACGAAAAGAGTTGATAAGGAGATAGAAGGAGGAGGTATGTTATTAGAACAAAGCACTTTACAAATCAAATTAGTCATACCGGCTACTTGCGAAGTCAAACTCAGCAGTAACTTTCTATATTTCTTGGGAATGAATCTCACGGATGAATGTGTGGGTGCAGGTGTATATAGGAGTAATCACGTGCCTCCCGTTTTAAGGGATCTTTCTATATGTATTCACCTTCTGAAATTAGATGTCACTCGAAACTTTGTTGAGCGGCGCCCTAGCAATAGACTGGCAAAAATGACTGTTAATGAAGAAGTAGGAGCAAGAAGCTCCTTGGTAGGAGAAACTACCCACGTAACATATTCACACCCCATGATGCATCCTCTTGCAAGAGATGTGTTAAACACCATCACCTTAGAGGTGCGTGATGGCTATGGGCAACTCATACATAATAATAATTTATCAATTGAAGTGACATTACTATCAAAATAGCTATGAAGGTTGCTGACAGCATTTATCCAACATTACCATCAGCTCTTTCTAAGCAGCTAAGGAGGGAGCCAGCAATTTCCGCTTACAACATATGACACAACTAAACAATTACCTTGAAGCTGAGATTTCTACTCGAGAAGGTCTAAGCCGCAAATACACACGGGTCTCCCATGGGTTTGAAGCAGTAGACACAGTGCTTATACTAACAACCGAGGGACTTGGTGCCGCTGGAATATGTGTTTTGGCTACTATTGTCGCTGCACCAGCAGCGATTGCTATGGAAAGTGCTGCTGCTGTATGTGGTGTTGGTAGTGTACTCTGTAATCATTTAAGAACACGGATGGATAAGAAAGTTGCGAAGCATCGTTAAATTACAACAATTGTTTCCTCAAAGCTTAACAGCATCGTAGACCTTGTCAGTAAAGCCGTCAAAGATGAGGACGTTTCTTCTTCGGAATTTCAGATGTCGTCGCAGAATTTGAACGTCATAAAGTCTTAAAGGAAAAGGCCCGAGCTGCTAAAAAGACGGATGAGGATAAGAAAAAAAGCATCTTCTGGAAGATAAGAAACAAATTGGGCGGCAGGAGGCGCAGCATGCTATTGTCAAAGCACTGGGTGGAGCCTCAAGTTAAGCTTTTAGCGAGATCCACCTCCATATTGAAGGCGTCATGATATGTATGGTAGCATTTAAACACATCCCCGCACATATGCCAGAGCTCCTGTTTGGCAGGATGCTGAGACTGCGGGTGTGAGTAATCTAAGAGAACAGCGGATATACCCAGGCGGATCAGATCAGTACTGCTTGGCAAAGTTTAAAAACATCTTTAAAAATTATCGAATACACAGCGTACATGATGATGTCACTCTGGAAAGGTGGCGTGCCGACTCTATGATGTTTTGGCAAACGCAGTTAAACTTTACCCTGTGGATTGCCGCAGATGATGTGGTGTTTCTCCAGAGCAGATGACTAAATACAAACACTGGACGGTTCGCATGGTTTATCGCTTTCATGTGTATTACACCATACGGAGAATATTGAAAAGACTTGAAGTTCGTCTACCAGATGAGGATAACTTTGACCCTTACAATAACCCGTACAGTGACGGGGCGTTAAAACAACTGTGTGAAGAGTTGGGGATTTCGCCGGAAGTCACCCAGTGGGGCCTACCAGGGGTTCCAAACCAGGGACTAGGGATACCCTGGAAATGGTACTGAACCATTTATCACCCTATCCAGTATGTGGCTAACGACATGGCGAAGAAAGGTGTCATCCGCGCAAACTTCTACCTCAGCAGCAATTACTATGATAAGAAAATCATGTCATTTGGGGACCGGGCAGTGATGCTGACCGTCGACTATATCAGTCAACCATCTAATATGGAAACTGGTTACTTAAAAATAATCAAACCAACTAGTGATGGTTTCACAGACCTTGGTATCAACTATATCAACGACAGCGTTCGTGTTTTCGTGTGGGATGTTTTAGGTGCTGAAGCACAAACTCGCAGTCCAATTCTTGGTGGTCTGAATGCTCACCAACAATTTATTCGTAATGTTGAGGATGCGGTGGCTGCTCCTATAGATCTCCCATCTTCTATTCAACGTTATCAATATACCCTGACCTATGCCTCAACTCCTTTAGATTTCAGTCTGGGTCAAGATTTGTACATGATTCCTAGCAATATGCTTTTGCGTACAAATATCCAACTTGGCTACAACAATAATATTATGGTTGCTAAAGACCTTGATATAGGTAAGCACCATAATATGAATTTTATCACAGACCCAGAACCTCCAGTTCTTGATTCGGGGGTAGAATACGGCAGCCTACCGGATCCAGAACCCCCAGCTCCGGGGGTCAACAGCCTACCAGTTCCGGAGGTCGGCAGTCTACCAGTTCCGGGGGTCGGCAGCCTACCAGTTCCAGGGGTCGGCAGCCTACCAGTTTCAGGGGTCGGCAGCCAACCAGTTCCAGGGGTCGGCAGCCTACCAGAAGATACACTAGAAGCTAAAATGGAAAAAATAGCATTATCCTTTGTTATCATCGGCGCTTTAATTCTGGGGGTTATATACAAAAACTACAAAACTACAAATAAAAAAATATATAAAAAATAAAGTGTAAAAATAATATTAAAAAAAATATATATATATAAAAAATAAAAAATAGAAATAATTAAAAGAATAATACAAAATAATTAAATAGATAAAGTATATATTTTTCTGTCATAAATTTTCAATAGTGGTGGCCCAGGTGTGTTAAAAAGCATTAAAAATAAGTGCACCAGTCCGATTAGGGAAATAACTCGTACACGGTGTGAAATATAGGTCAAGTGGAAGTACGTGTTGAATTTTCATTAATTATGCAAATAGAGTATCTAGAATACCTTTTTGTGATTTACTTTAAAAAAAGTAAATATTTGGGTGTAAAAACTAACTAAACAATTGGGTATGCACAGTCAAACAATTTTTTATAATGAAAATATTGGAAGGGTAAATTGTAATGACGTTTATAAATAACGGTAATGTGTACACTGCTAATATTAGTATTGTATATAATGTAATGGGTATATAAACGGTCCTAGAACGACAAAAATTGCCTCGGAGGTGAATGAAGTATCAATCGTCCACAGCGGCGCGCAGCGAGATCTCAGCAGCGGTGGTAAAAGAGGACAGAGAGAGCAATCAAGGAGTCTGCTGAAGTACAAAATGTTGGTAGATGGTGACATGCTGGACTGTTGATCCCAAAGTTACTTAGGCTGGGCTAAGCTAATGATAAAATCTGTAAATAGGTGTACCTATATAAACATAATATATATATATATATATAAAAAGGCAGTCTCGTAGTTAAAAGTGGCCGCTGCTTTACTCTCCCACGAGAGGTTAGCTTTTTTTATTTTCTTATTTGTTGTGAAATATATTTCTGTCATAAAGTTCCCAGTCTACCAAGTGAAAGGATCATAAAAAGTGTCCCAGAACCAGCCTTTTGTTTACTACTATATCTATATCTATATCTATCTATATATATATATATATATATATATATATATATATATATATATATATATATATATATATATATCTATATATATATATATATCTATATATATATATATATCTATATATATATATATATATATATATATATATATATATATATATATATATATATATATATATATATATATATATATACACATTATATATATCTATATATATATCTATGTATATATATATATATATATATATATATATATATATATATATATATATATATATATATATATACATATATCATATATCTATAT
>JAIGNY010001955.1:2500-20335 GCA_020152595.1 Chiridota heheva
GGGCATTTCAAACAGCGTACTAGAATCAGCAGGTTCTCAACAAAACATCCTTTTCCTCTATATTGTGAACAATTAACCCTTAGAGTCCCAAGCAGTCCAAAACATGACTGCAATTTTTATATAAAAAAATAATAATTTTCACAACTTTCCTTTTGTTTCACTACAAGTTTGGTTTACATGAATGCTAAGACAACAAAATTTTCAATACAAAAGTCATAATACAGAAAATAATGACATACAGTGCTAGCAAGAAGAAATGTGTCATGGGATTCCCCGCATCACTTGGTTCACGCTGTCCATCGTTTACAAACGCGATCGAATTAATTATTGTTAAGAATGCAGGAAATCGCGATCAATAACCTGCTTTAGTTGTCTACTTGAAGTATAGTTTATCAGTGGTTACGAACTAGAAAAATCTTTATGTGTGTGCAACTTTCAAGTTCATTTCTTTTATATCTACAAGCAATCGATGTCTTTTTCCACAGGTTCATGAGTCCATGATAAACAAAGAAAAAGAGAGAAAAATATTGCCTCAAGTGTTTGTTTTTTTCCTTTGAAAAATAAAGAAGAAAAAACATTTTGCTATGCTTTTTTCTTATACTATTTTCAGCCCATCAAGCATTTACACACAGGCATTTACAATCATTGCATTTGCTGAAAGTAAATAAATAACAAATCCCCCAAGAAATAATTATTAATTCAAGTTTACCCACTCAATCAAAACCTTCCAAATCCTGATATATTTGACTTCTTTTAATGAATATGTATTCCATATTAATATCACTTTGAAATCAGGCTAAAAAAATACAAGAATTATCAGGTACAGACTTGCTATTTCCCTGCTCCGTGGCAGTGTAACTATACATGCAACTTAACACTAAATAAAACCCAGGTCCCTAGCTATCCCAAATCCATGTTAAAACACTTGCTGTGTGTATTATTCGTTTGACATGTTGCAGGGCGTGGTGAAATTTTCCATTCCCCCTCCCGGCCTGTAAACATGCATTTTCACTACTTGGTCCCACCCATTTTCCTTTTATGGTCACATAAACCCTTGTTGAGAAAAACTTTTCTTGTATGTACATAAACATGCAAGTCCCTTGAGCAACTTATCACCATGTAACGTTGGGCGTTGATGTAAATAAGTCCCTCCGTGTTCCAAAAATATCCCTGAATACCGAACCCTTTCCTTACAATATATTTTGTAATTGTTTCTGCAAAAAGAAAAAAAGTACAATTTCTGACTTTCTTTTGCTCTTGACTTTTGATGAAATGTATTCTTAATGTATCGTTTGATTTAGGGACTGAAGCCAGAAGGACAACTGACACTACATAGGATTCCATATAACTAAAACTTTGTGTTACGTTGGAATAATATTATTTTCTTGCATGTGGCAAATATCACAAATTTGCATGGAAATTGCGCATCAAGCTTTGGCGATAATAATTTCAGACGGTTCAGAAATGCCCAGGGCACAGTACAGCACAGGCACTTGCTTATACTAAACATGAATGGTTACAATGGAAATTGAAGCTGTGGGTGCCTAGATTCTTGAAAATGCAATGATCCCGTCAGGATTGACCTATGTTTAAAAAGAATTTCTATCAATGCAGGGCCGACAATATTTTTCATCAGTGCTACTTTCCCCTCAATCAACAGGTTGCCCCTCTATGACCAAAAGGGTAAAATTTCGCCAAAAGAGGGTGTAACACATTTTGGTAGAGAGTGGGTCAAGTTGCGACTACGAACTTGCTAGTCAAGGTGCTGAAGAAAGATGATCAGCCCGTCAAATATGCCATCACATTTATTTTCACTAAGGTTTGTGGGGGGAGGGGCGAGCAGACATTCACCCCGTCAATTTATTGCTGACTTCTCAACATTTTCTTGACCTATTGAGTAGCACATTATATTTCATACAAAAAGTCTTACAACTTTTGTTACAAGCATATTTCTTCATTCAGACATCACTATTAATTCATTTTAATTTCCTACCATGTGGTATGGTCAAATTCACCATCACCCTCTTGTAATTTCTGCAATTAGCCTGAATGTCACCTCTTCATCCTCCCCGTCCAACCATAATAACAAACTTTTCCTGCATTTTGGAACTTATAAAATGTTTGCTGAATACTTCAAGGTGCTGAACAAGAACAATCCACCCATCAAATAAACAATCACATTTATTTTTACCAGGGTTTGTGTGTGTTAGGGGCTAGAGTAAGGGGAGGGGGGGGGGAACCCCGGTATTTTATTGCTAACTTCTGGACATTTGGGAATATTTTGATAATTTAATTTTTCATCAGATGGTATCATCAAATTACCCATAAACTGCCGTAACCTAAACAATTGATCCAGAATGGTTACCATTACCCATTGAGTCGCACATTATATCTTATACAAAAAGGCTTATAACTTCTGTTACAAGCATATTTCTTTACTCGGATGTCACTTTTAATTCAATTTAATTTCCCACCATGTTGTATGGTTAAATTCACCAAAATTCATTTGTAACTTCTACAATCCAGACCAGCTGTCATCCCATTCCCAAGGACTTGTAATTCAATACTCAAAATGTGGAACTTCCAGATCCAGCAGGTTACTCCCACCATTTGTGAGCATGAAACTTTCCGTAGTGGGACTACTACACGGAAAACATGGGGCTGTGCATACCATTTTTAAGTTACGATTTAAAGTGTACTTTTTCTGTCAAAAATAACTTAATATGAAATTGATACCTTTATCAGAACACTGGAATTTAATGTTTGGTTATTATATTATTATCAACTGACAATTAATACAACCATGAATACAATTGCATTTATTTTTCAGTTACTTGCAACCCAGTTAATTTATAGTTCAGCCCGCAGAAGCGAGAACCGGTACTACTTTTCTTTCTGTCTTTGCAGTTAAAACATCAGCTGGCTGCCCTATAATCTGATGAGGATCCCTGGTGCAAATTTTGTGTAGACCAGTAGCATATATTATAGCTATTTGACATTTTGATATCTTTATATGCAATATGCTTTTGACTAAATAATGATAAGAGATCGATTTCTTATTTACCTCTACTTCATTTTTTAAATTTTAAATTACTCTTCTGCAGTAGTCATATTTTGATTGCTTTTTACGATGGTTTTTGCATTCATATTTGTTTTGAAGTCATTTGTAAATAACATTGAAGTGCATATAGGTCTACATAATTAGATTGGGAGTAAGTGGATACAGAGATGGTGTGGTGAGATGGTGTAGGGGGCCAGGGAAGGGGGTCACATGTTCAAGTTGTTTCCAATAAAAATAACTATTTATGCTTCAGAAATGTGTTAGTATGGAACCACAAACAATAATTCAACTAAACATATTTGTTAGAAGAAAATAATGACATTTCATGGTAGATAAAACCAGTTACATGCAAACAAATGGAAGTGTAAAATTAGCTGTCATTTAAGAATGACAACTCGTTGGGAAAATACATTAATTCATAAAATGCAAAACTGTAAATATGCAAATTTTAGGCAAAAATAGGTCAAAATTACTCAATTCTTGAGCTTGTATCATTTCTTATGAATAATGAAAATGAAGCATTTTTTCACATATTTAGATTGTTTGTGAAATTTCCTTTCCAATGATACCAGTCTAAATTTCTATCTTAAAGCAAAACATGCAAAAACAATGAAAATTAACAATAAATAATCATCGCTGTAATTAATCACGGAAAAACAAAGCCACGCATCCAGCTCGGTGTTCACATCAACGTTCCAAACACTAACCATTGCACTAGACTGGGTATGTCCTACAGTGTGGATTTCTTTTAGTACTTAAATTGCGTTATGAACAAAGAGGGGATCAGTTGTTCTTTTTGTTTTCAATTGATAATAGGTTAAATGGCCTTTTTAACAGTATATTTTGCATAGGGGGGTTATATCGCAATCAAAAACTACAAATTTTGCCAAATTTTGGTCTCAAAAAGGCTAAAAATTATGATTATTTTTCATAACTTTTGACCAAAAAAGATATTGATGATAGGGGCAGTCAAAATTTGATGGGAATTAGGTGCATTGATATCTTTGTAAATTCCACACAAGTTTTCAGGCAAAAGCAAGGTTTGGAAGTATGGCAAGTTAGTTTTTGAAAGAAAAAAAACTAGACATCATTGATGTTATAGCTCAACCCATAACAATAAAATAAGAATTGATTGCTTTTATTGATTTTATTTTTGTCATATCTGATATTTTTATGTTTTTAAAGTTTTATTTGAAGTCTATTCCATTTTGGGGCAATTATTCATCATATTAAAAATCCAAGAGTTTCAACTTTCCTGTATGAGTTGTATTTAGTTTGTTTGTTTGGGTTTAATGGCACCTTAACAGTCAGGTCATATGTGCTAAACGAGGTTAGTTGTGAATGACTGTCAGATTGGTTCTCAGTGATGACTTAGTAAGGTGGTGGGTGCAATGAGGTTCACTCCATAGCAATGTCTGAAAAATCAGGCTTCTTACAAAAGCTATGTGACATTCAATGCATGATGCCATCATGTCTCGCTTGATTACTGATGCTGGCGAGGTCAAAGGTCAATTCCAACACAACGTATGGATAGAAAAAACATTTTGTAAACATAACAAAGTTTCTAACATTTACATATTAATCTTTATAAATGTTAAGTTAATTTCATTTGGCCGGTACTGAAAAAAGATGATCGACCAAACATGTTTCAAATGGCCAAATTTGCCATATTTAGCCGGTAATCGGCTAAACTAGCAGCTTAGGTTATGAATGGCTAGCATTTTTTCATAAACATACAGCTGTCACCATTACGGTTGGTTAACCGATTAACCGTAAGTGATAACGTAATTATCCAGTGACATATTAATCTATACTGTTTATGTGTGTAATCACTCACATCATGCATGTATCGGTCATTCCCTCATGCAAACTTGCAAAGCCTACTGCAGTTTTGAGGATGGATTGTATTTCCATGTTGGGGTAAATACTCAATTATTATACACATCCCTTAGTACGGGCTGACATTGGGATTGCCGTACAAAGATTGTTATAAATTGGGTACATTTCCTATGTTTTTTAAATTCACACACTGTAGAAAATTGATAATTGAAAAATAACTTACTTTTTGGATATTCTTATACCAATTAATCTAAATAATACACTTTTCCAAAAATCTTTTCCCACATCTTTACCACGACGGGATAAAGTTCTCCGATTCGATGTTTTGGTCGCCATCTTTTAATCTTAGTCAATCTTAGTTACTGCATGTTTGCAGTGATAGCAGTGTTTTGAACTTTGACCGTACTTTTGAGAGCTCGTCAGACGATTTTACAGAGTGAAAAGTAGCTCAGTAAATGTTTGTTTGTTTGATGAGAGTTTAACGACACCACAAGAGCAAGGGTCAAATTGTGCCTGAGAGGTTAGATCATTCCAGAGGTAGGAAGGAGAGTAAACAGGGCGAGATTGAGAGAAACATGAGAACTAAAAGCCAGAAAGCTGGGATCGAGAGAGGTGTATGGGTGGAAAAATAATGTAGAGAGAGAGAGGGGGTGGGGAAGAAGGACTAAATATATTTGTAGAGGAAAGCATGATGAAGGAGATAATTTCATGCGGAGGTTTTTTTGGAAGAGCTCGGTTACTGAGTTGTGGGCAGCGAGGGAAGCTCTGGGAAGGTTGTACAGGGGACAACCAAGGAGAATGTGATGGACTGTGAGGGTGCAATGGCAATTGTTGCAGAGGGGCGGGGGAACCAGCAAGGAGGTGGGAGTGAGTGAGGTGGGTGTGACCTACTTTGATAAAAGTAACTAAAATCACCGTAAAAACAGTTTTTTAAGACATGGATGGGCTTAAAACATTATGAAAAAGCATCGTGGGTGAAAAAAAAAGGGTAAAATGGTTTTGTTTTTACAAAGATCTTATAACTAAGATTTTCCTGTATTAACACAAGGCTTTAAACAGTACAGCAGGGTATAGGTTTTTGTCGTACCCTCGTCACTCGGACGGACAGCCATAACTGACAGCAGCTAACATGGTTGGCATCAGTCTGACCAAAGAGCAATAGTGGTAAAATTGATATCCTGACTGATAAATGCAAGACGAAAATTCATGAAAATAAATGGTACTAATGGAAAAGGAACGCACACCACCGCGGTTCAATCATTTTCATTACACATGATGAAATGACTTCTGAGAGAATGAAAACAAACCACAAAAATCACAATACTGCTCACTAACAAACCAAGTTGTTCATTGAAGAAAATATGTAAGGAATATACTGTAAGCAATCCTGCAAAATAATTTAAAACAAAACCTTATTGTCATTAATCCCGCTAATAATGCAAGCACTCTCAACAAAGTTAAATAGGCCAAAACCGCCATAAAATATACTGCACATGTTCACACCATGGATTATTTGGTATCCCTGTTCACACAAACAGCAATTCTGCAATACCTTGTGCTTGAGATATCCAGGGGTGTCTAAGACATGAGTAGTTTAGATTTAAAGTGGGATTCCCCTCGAAAATTGGACGGTCCTCTCATTAATTCTTAACCTTCCATGTGGAATGTAAAAAAGTTAGTATGGTATCCCCATGACCTTATTAGGAGCTACAGCGTGGCTGTGAGTAAAAGATTTGCACGTGGGCCAGTCAGTGGTTGGGAGATATGTACTGTGATTTGATAGTGAATGGATCTAGGCGGAAATTTCTTGTGTGAGTTGATGGGTTATGGTAATGAGCCCTAGCCTGGGCCTTCCTTATGAGCACAAGCTAGCTACATTCCATCCCATCCCAGGTACCATGGAAATGTTTAGTGCTATGCATATAGACCCCAGGTGAAAAATGTGACGGCAATAACTTAGTGGGTAAAGATTGACACAAGAAGGTTAGTTAGATGGTTTCATGAACTAATGCAAACTTTAAAAAATAAAAATAAAAATTGAAATAACATTCGTTTACACGGAGCATGATTTCCTAAATGGATGATAGAACAAACGGTTAACCATCACAACCTTACTAGCAGCTCTGGGATGCCCCATTGAATATTACCCAGCCATGATTCAAGTTTGGAAACAAACTTTTATTTCTGGCAATCTGCTGCCCATACGGCACATTAATAACAACTCCCGGCTTATGCAATGCAACGTGCGTTCATCAATCCAACAAAACTTTATCCTTAGATACTGAATTTAAGTTTAAAATTCCAAAGTTACATTTTCTGAACGAACTATTCAAGCTCTTTTACATAATACCAGGATCACTGCTGTGGGCCTACTTGACGAAGCAAAATAATGAAAAGTACATGTCCAATTGGTCTCGGTTGTGTCATGACCGCGCGGGAATCGAAGGGTTAAGAGGCAAATCCTGTGAAAAAATGAGCTACCAATTATATCAAAGGTAGTAGTAGCTTATACTTTTAAACCAGAAAAAGCACTTGTTTGACTTGTTGTCAGTGTGAACCCGAGGAATTTTCCAGGATGGGAAGTGGATGGAACACTGGGTTACCACCCTGCTCTTTACAAAAAGTATTCAGAGAACCAGGCATGGAGTGAAACTCCTACCAATGGAACCGACGGCGTTACGTCCCCTCCAAAGGACAGTGAGCGCCACCCAACCATTAACTACTTTTCACAAAGGTCGGGTGGGGAGAAGGTGTGATGCAGAAGATAAACTCTGCACTTGATGTCGGCGTATTGTTCTGCATACCTGTGTAGAAAAACACAGTGGGAAATCGCCTTTGGACTCGAACCTGGAATCTCCAGCATGTCAGTCGTATGCTCAGCCGACTGAGCTGTCTGTCACATGTCAGTCGTATGCTCAGCCGACTGAGCTGTCTGTCATCCAGAAAGAGAAGTGAGAACAGATGAAAGTATCACTTCCATCTTCCAGAAGAGACAAAGGGCACTGGCAAGTACACAAAATATTAGTGCAAATATTTGACACTAGAATATAACTACACACTTAATAGAAAATCTCATTTAAATGATTTATTATTCACCTTCATTCAACATGGCTTGTTCTCCACCTGTTTTTGTTTGCTTTGCAAAGCAATATTGTATACAACACTATTGTTGAATTGGTCAAACAAATGTCAGACTTAAATTGAGACAAGAATATAAATTAATTGACTGAAATTAAAAATTCCTCACTTCCTTATTCCCCATTGACTCACCTATTGAGTAACTAAATGTATTCTCCTTATTCCCCCATTGACTCACCTATTGAGTAACAAATTTTATTCTTCACCAGCGCCCCCTTCTTCACTTGCTTAGTAGCAAGTCATTTGTTTTCACCTGCAGGCTGCTACTTAGTATTTTTACCTGCTTTTTTTCTATTCATATATTACAAACATGTATGTAATAATATAATTTCATCAGAAAATAAAGAAATACATGGAAGTACTAGTCTAGGTCATTCTATCTGATTTTTGGATTACCTTTGACCTGCTGTTATATTTTCTTTGTAATAGTAGGCAATGATAATTATCATTTGCTAGTGGAAAATATGCATTTTCACATGTCGCAGGCCGCTATCGCAAGCCATGTTATACTCATGGCTAAGTCAGTAACAAACAGTTGTGACCTTGTCACTCCAAAAGTATAAAAATACCTTGATCTGGGACGGTGCATTGAGCTCTGCATACAAAGCTTCTAGCATGGTGCGAAGTTGTTCCTCCTCTAGTTGTATAGCCACACCTCTTTTCCTCTGTACCTCCTGCTTAACAAACACCTACATAAAAAAAAAAACCCATCAATTTAAAGGATTAATTCAGATAATCAAGTTTTAGTCTTATCTGCATAGAAATGACTGGTGTAGCAAGACTACTATGGAAGGTTGGCATCCTCACCCGTTACATTTTAAACATTTTGTTAAATGTATTTTAAAGAAAATGTATTCAAATTTTTTACTATTTGAATTACTACAAAATTCTTCTCCTTATATTAATTTGGGCTTGGGCACAATAAAGGTATAGAACATAAATACATATAAACAACATTCATTATTTATTGATTTTGACATATGTTATCAGTCAAAATATGTTGGGTGGACGCTTATTAGAGGGTGGGCGCTTATTAGAAGGTGGGCGCTTATTAGAGGGTGGGCGCTTATTAGAGGGTGGGCGCTCATTAGAGGGTGGGCGCTCATTAGAGGGTGGACGCTCATTAGAGGGTGGGCGCTTATTAAAGGGTGGGCGCTCATTAGAGGGTGGACGCTTATTAGAGGGTGGATGCTTATTAGAGGGTGGGCGCTATTAGAGGATGGGCGCTTATTAGAGGGTGGGCGCTCATTAGAGGGTGGGCGCTCATTAGAGGGTGGGCGCTTATTAGAGGGTGGCGCTCATTAGAGGGTAAGGGGCGCTCATTAGAGGGTGGGCGCTCATTAGGGTGGGGGTGGGCGCTTATTAGAGGGTGGGCGCTCATTAGAGGGTGGGCGCTCATTAGAGGGTGGCGCTCATTAGAGGGTGGGCGCTCATTAGAGGGTGGGCGCTTATTATAGGGTGGGCGCTTATTATAGGGTGGGCGCTTATTATAGGGTGGGAGCTTATTATAGGGTGGGCGCTTATTATAGGGTGGGCGCTTATTATAGGGTGGGCGCTTATTATAGGGTGGGCCCTTATTATAGGGTGGGCGCTTATTATAGGGTGGGCGCTTATTATAGGGTGGGCGCTTATTAGAGGGTGGGCGCTCACAACTGAAGTCACATTTTGTGTGTGCTGATTACCTGGAGTAGTCTATGTGACAAATCCTGATGCCTCTGTCGGTGCTTGGCAAGCCTGGCTAGAAGAGAGTTCTGCTGCTGCTGTAAGGCCTGAATGTCCTTTGAAGTTTGCTGTTAAAGAAAATCTTAAAACTGTTTATAATGATAATCAAAATAATAATTATTGGCATAGATTTATATAGCGCTTTTTGTTAATGCCTTAAAGCGCTGAAACAATTTCACAACATTAATGCACAAAAGTCAAATTAATTGATGAATGAATGAGTTGTTAAAAGAGGTTTGAAAGAATTAGCAGATGGTGCATTGCGAATTGAATTGAAGACAGTAGATTGTTCCAAAGAGAAGGTGCAGCATAAATAAAGGCCCTTGCACCATATAATTTTGTGGTCAGATGATGACTGGCAGCCAGAAGACATTTTGTAGAGGAGCGAAGCTGACATTGAGGATGGTATTTGGGAATTAACTGCTTACTGTATCCAGGAACAAGAGAGCCTTGAGATTTGTAAATACGGAGGAGTAGTTTGTTCTTTGATCGCTGTTTTACTGCAAGCCTATGAAGTGATTGAAGCACTGGTGATATGTGATTATATATCAGGGATGAACGGGTAATGAGCCGGGCGGCATAGTTATGAACAGTCTGTTGCTTTTTAAGGGTTGAGTCAGGGAAGCCAGATAGAAGAGAATTACAATAGTCAAGTCTGGGCATAAAAATACAGGAACATACCAACCTGGTAGTTATTTCAAGTTATAAAAAAAATGTATTCAACTGATGTTGCATAGAGCATAAACAGATGATTTACAAATGGCATTGACATGTTGTTTCGTGTCAAGATGAGAATTCAACGGACATTGATATTACACTACAACAGTGCATATGAAAAGAAAAAAAGTGTAACCAAGCTCACAATGACAAGTCATCAATTAAACTCTCTGAGTAAGTTGCAGCTTTTTCAACCAATCACCGCATGAATTTGCCTGGCAACAAAATCTGCCTAAATAAGTGGGGAAAAAATCCTACGTGGTACTGGTACCGTACAGCTAGTGGTACTTGCTCATGCAGTCAATGCAATGTACTGCCCAGAACATTTTTCTGCACATACAAGACTGACTGACAACAAAATGGTGAACAAGAATTGTGCCTACAGGCCCACTACAGGCTTTGTAAATCCAATTCCCGTTACACAAAATGGTCAGCAAATGGAATTTTGTTTATTCCTTTTACTAAAAACTCCAAAGATATGAAGAAGTGCCATAAATGGATCAAAACTTGCGGAAGGCTTGTGAACATCTAAATGTCAATGCATTGGTTATGCATGATTGCGGATTTCAGGTTTGGTTGCCCCACCTACTTGCCACTTTGCTATGGTGGGTGTGGCCTATTTCCATACTTAAAGAGGTCAATTAATGTTTGTGTATACTTGAGAAACCTGAAGCGTCCTGATTGGTTCACAACTGTTCCTGATCCTGGACTTTAAAGAATGGCTTTTGTCATATACATATGGTATAGATCAAACAAGAGGTTGGGTTTGGTTTGTTGATGCTTAACAGCTATGCGACAGGCAGAGTCAAATGTGCCAAAAGGGTGTTAATGAATAATGGTGTAAGAGTAAGGATAGTGAGCAAAGGAAGGTTTGTAAGGGAGATAAAGGGGAAAAGCTGAATGTGGGGGGAAAAGTAGCTAAAAAGAAAGGGGTGTGTAAGGTTAGGTGTACAATAGGAGGAGGGGAGGAGATTATATGTGGTGGAAGAGGTTGTTGTTGCGGAGGAAGTTGGTGATGTTTGAGGAAGAATTGTTTACTAATAGGTTCCGAGATTAAGGAGAGTCAGGAGAGAAGAGATCTGGAGTTCTGATAGAGGGGACAGGTTAAGAAAATATGCTTGATGGAGAGATCGGTGTTACAAGTGGGGCAGAGGGGGAGCAGGGGAGCCAGATAAGAGATGGGAGTGAGTAAGAGAGGAGTAGCTGAGGTGAATGCAGGTGATAACGATGTCTTCCCTGCGGTTGCGACAAAGAAGAGAAATGTGACTGTATGTGTACATACATAACACTGTTCGTAATAACAAGACATGGTCTTGTTGTATTGTGGTTTTATATGTTCAATTTTCTCCCTTTCATGAAAGTCGTGGTTTACATACCATATTCACCAACTGATTTTAATGTGATTAATGCTTTCCAAAACTATTTCTTGTGAAAATAAATGCCGGGCAGAAATCTGCGCGTTGAGTATTTCATGCGTCTGATCTTCACACAGCTCAGTCACATCACACGTAAAACAAACAGACTCGGTATAAAACACGCGCTGGCAGGCGCTGGTGATGAAAACACGTGCTAGGCATGTAAAACAAGTGCTGGGCATATACACACGCGCTGGTTAAAATTAACAGGCCAGATGAATTAATTTTTAATATCAAATGTAATTTTTTTTTTTAAATTACCTCAAAGTACTTTAAGTAATCTTAATCAGTGGATAATAAAAACATCTATTAGTTAGTGTAACCAACGACACAGCAAAATTCCGGCATACTATAGGGGCCTACTTACAAAAGAAATATTAAATAACAACATACAAAAAAGTGTACAGCAGATGACAGTCTGCCCTACAAAATGGCGATGTAAACAAAGTGACGTCAGCTGAAACATCCTTATAGGAGAATTGGTCAAAATTGCTTGAAGCATCCAGACTGTCAATTTCACACTACATTGCACAAGCCACCAGCTTGCCAGACCAGCATGCGACCCAATCCCCTGCTCATCATCCTCACTCATTTAACTTGTACATGGGTGCACTTTCAGCATGCAATCCAATCCTCTGTTCATTGTCCTCATTCATTCACTTCTGCCTGGGTGCACTTTCAATATGTTGCCAGTACACACAACACTGTGACTGTGTATGGTCTTCATTACTGAAAGTTACATACAGGTCTTAATGATAACAGAGAGGTTCTTTGTTACGAGTGTAAACAAGCTGGTGATACTGAAGTCGGGTTATCATTATACCTGACTTTTTTAATGAAAAGTCGTGTCGGGTATGGAAAGCTGTATAGAGAAACTTTTCGGCATAATATTTGAAATCTTGGAGGGCAAGTTATTGTCCGATACTTGTTTACTCATAAATGTTTAATATGTATTTCGAAAAACTATCCTTGTTTTCTTTACAATTAGTGGAGTAATTATACTTTTGATTATTGTCAACAATAGCTACAAATAATTTGTATCTTTTTTGTAAATTTTTCATCAATGTTTTTTGTCGTGAAATTTTGGTACTTTCCAGTGCGTAATCTGTGTGTTAATTTAGCAAAATTTTCCCTCCAAAAGAGACAAATCATGTGATTGTGAATCAACTCTGGAAGAGTGACCTCCAAGGCAGTGGAGTAAAACTTCAGCTTTCTAATCTAGCATCCCGGGTTCGATTCCCAGTAGGTCTCCAACCAGTACTCCACGACTGGTTAATAAAAAAAAATGGCATCTTGTCGTAAATCTCAATGGGGTCTGTTGGGCATCTTGACATAAACACTCCAATGGGGGTCTGTTGGGGCATCTTGACGATCAATGGGGTCTGTTGGGACATCTTGACATAAATGCTCCAATAGGGGTCTGTTGGGGGCGTAAATCTCCAATGGGGGTCTATTGGGGCATCTTGACATAAATACTCCAATGGGGGTCTGTTGGGGCATCTTGACATAAATACTCCAATGGGGTCTGTTGGGGCATCTTGACATAAATACTCCAATGGGGTCTGTTGGGGTATCTTGACATAAATACTCCAATGGGGTCTGTTGGGGCATCTTGACATAAATACTCCAATGGGGGTCTGTTGGGGCATCTTGACATAAATACTCCAATGGGGGTCTGTTGGGGCATCTTGACGTAAATACTCCAATGGGGGTCTGTTGGGGCATCTTGACATAAATACTCCAATGGGAGTCTGTTGGGGCACCTGGACGTAAATACTCCAATGGGGGTCTGTTGGGGCATCTTGACGTAAATACTCCAATGGGGGTCTGTTGGGACATTAGAAACCTTGGTAAACCAACCAACCAACCAAGACAGTTTACATAAACAATGGTTACAAATATTAATTAAAAAATTCTTCAAAATTTTTCAATTAAAGGATTAGTTCAGAGGTCAAGCAAGTTGATCTTATCTGAAAGAAGACTTTAAAAGAAACAAAATGTTGAAAAAAGCATTCAAACAATTTATTCCATTAAGGAGATATTTAGGTTCAAAGTTTGGTATCGTTTGTGTAGAAACGACTGAATTCAGACTAGTTGTGATGTCACAGCCTCAGATTCCTCAAAATGTTTATTTAATCTATTATATTTTGTTCTGCAATTTGATTTGTCACAAAAGTAGTAAAACAGAATCTAGTAAGGGTAATTATAATATACCACCTGAAGGAAGTTTGACGAAAAAAATAATTGAAATGGTAAAACACTTGAATAAGTTTTCTTTAAATTACATTACAATTACGAATGTGAGGATCAGGGCACCAACCTTCCATAGTAGACTTACTACACCAGTCATTTCTACACAGATAAGACAGAGCTATAAACTTGAATATCTCCTTAACGGAATAAGCTATTTGACTGCTTTCTTCACCATTTTATTTCTTTTAAACTCCTCTTTCATATAAGATGGACTTGCTTGCACAGTGAACTAATCCTTCAAGATAGAAGCATTGCACAAATAATGTTATTGGTATAAATAAAGTTTAAAATGTAATTTCTTATTGTAAATTAATCAATAGAACAGGGGTATACACTCATGCTGGATGCATTTGGGCTATTCCCCTGTGAAATTGCTGGTATTTTGCCCATGTTTCTATTGTTAATCCTCTGGATTAATAATCAAAAGTAAATTTTTGAATAGCATGGAACTATTAAATTTGCTATTACCACTCCAGCCCAAAATGAAACCCCCCACCAAAGGGTTAATAAAAACATTTTGGGAGTTTCATTTCATGGGACAGGAAGCATCGAAGTTGAAAATGTCATGGAAGGTACAGAAGAAATAGGTGTTGAATATGCATGTCCAAACTTGATAAGATATGCTTCAGAAAAAGTTTCATGGGGAACTATTTTAATATGGACCATTCAATGAAGTAAACAACACCTTTTCACTTCGGTAAAAGGGCCAAACCTCAGTCAACCCCTATTGAACATTCCATCATCCAAAAGATATTAGATGGTACTTTTCAGAAATCATTGCAGAAGTCTGAAAAACTTTCCCGTTCTGTTTGTTTGTTCAATGAGGGCTTAACAGCACCACGACAACGAGGGTTAAATTGTGCCTGAGAGGTTAGATCATTCTAGAGGTAGGAAGGAAAGAAAACAGGGGGAGATTGAGAGAAATACAAGAACTAAAAGTCAGAAAGCTGGGGTGAAAAAAAAACAAAGTAGAGAGAGGGGGTGGGAGAGGAGGACTAAATATGGTTGTAGAGGGAAGCATGATAAAGGAAGGATATATTTTATCTGGAGGGTTTTTCTGGAAGAACTCAGCAATTGAGTTGTGGGGAGCAAGGAAAGCTCTGGGAAGGATGTACAGGGGGAAAGCAAGGAGAACGTGATGGACTGTGAGGGCGCAATGGCAATTGTTGCAGAGGGGTTGGGGGAAGCCAATAAGCCCAACTTGATATTTGTATCATAGGTTTCAATGGGGCAAATAATTAGTTCCGTGCTACCTTAACCTTCAATTATATATTTAAATGGAGTTGTTGTGCTTGATAATAATACAAAGTGCACTGACCTCAAGCCGAGTCTGATGTTGCTTCGTCTGCTGTGCTTGCTGTTCAAGGCGGCTTTTAATGCAGTCAAATCCAACAAGAGGCACAGGGATCAGGCTGTCAAAATCAATATCACATTTTTCTTGTATTTTGAAAAATTAAACTATGGTGTAAGTATCATGGTATGTTTAAGCATTAGTTCAGGGATCAAGTAAGTTTATCTTATATGAAAGAGACTTTAAATAACACAAAATGGCAAAGAAAGCTTTCAAACAATTAATAATTCTTAATGAATTTTATAGAAAATTTATTTAACTTTTTGACTATTTTTGCTTAAACTTTCTTCAGGTGGTAAATTGTATTAAGCCATGCTAGATTGTTATGCTACTTTCCTGACATATTCCATGGTTTTAGGCCACAAATTCGCAGGACAAAATATGATAGAATACATAAAGACAATTAGTCTGATTTCAGTCATTTCTACACAAATAATACCAAACTTAAAAACTTAAATATCTCTTTAACGGAATAAGATATTTGAATGCTTGCTTCACCATTTTGTTTCTTTTAAAGTCCTCTTTCATATAAGATGGACATGCTTGACCACTGAACTAATCCTTTAACGGAATAAGATATTTGAATGCTTTCTTCATCATTTTGTTTCTTTTAAAGTCCTCTTTCATATAAGATGGACATGCTTGACCACTGAACTAATCCTTTAACGGAATAAGATATTTGAATGCTTTCTTCACCATTTTGTTTCTTTTAAAGTCCTCTTTCATATAAGATGGATATGCTTGACCACTGAACTAATCCTTTAACGGATATAAGATATTTGAATGCTTTCTTCACCATTTTGTTTCTTTTAAAGTCCTCTTTCATATAAGATGGACTTGCTTGACCCCTGAACTAATTCTTTAACAATATAAGATATTTGAATGCTTTCTTCACTTGTGTCATTTTGTGTCTTTTAAGTCCTCTTTCATATAAGATGGACTTGCTTGACCACTGAACTAATCCTTTAACAATATAAGATATTTGAATGCTTTCTTTACCATTTTGTGTCTTTTAAAGTCCTCTTTCATATAAGATGGACATGCTTGACCACTGAACTAATCCTTTAACGGATTAAGATATTTGAATGCTTTCTTCACCATTTTGTTTCTTTTCAAGTCCTCTTTCTTATAAGATGGACATGCTTGACCACTGAACTAATCCTTTAACGGAATAAGATATTTGAATGCTTTCTTCACCATTTTGTTTCTTTTAAAGTCCTCTTTCATATAAGATGGACATGCTTGACCACTGAACTAATCCTTTAACGGAATAAGATATTGAATGCTTCCTTCTCCATTTTGTTTCTTTTAAAGTCCTCTTTCATATAAGATGGACATGGTTGATTACTGAATTAATCCTTTAAGGATTTAACCTGCTACATCATTTAATGCTATCTCTTCCTGAATGAGTTTCACCAATAAAATTCTTTTCACCACTAATGTGCAAAAAGAGCTGTACACACTTACTTCTCAGGGTCTGGGTTGTCAAGCTTGGCTTGTCTCCAAAGTCGTGCATCATAACCTGTGCAAGAGAGTCAAAAGCGGAACACGTGTTTACATTGAACCCGAATGCCAATCTCAAATATCTTGCATATGTACCTGTGATAGCAAATTAAGTTTCCCACACTTGTATGGTATTCATTCTTATACGATATTCATCTTTTCATGAGAAGTGTGGGAATGAGAAAATGTCACACAGGCAGAAAAATGTGCACTTAATTAAGAAATATCATTCCCTATCTGTAATGGGTTTACACCAACATGAGCAAATTGATGGAGAGGGGGGGGTCAACTCAGCATTTTGTCAAGTGCACTTGATGAAGTGGCATATAACCAGGGGCCAAGGGGCCCCAATAATTTATCATTTTATTGGGGGTACCATTTTGCCCCAAAATTAGAAAGGTCTAACAAATTTTATTTCAATGGCCAGATTCCCTTCACATCTTTTCTACTGGAAATCTGCTTCAATTTTTAGAAACTCTTCTTCAATTTTCGGGAAACTTTCTTAAATTTTGTGAAATTTTCTTTAATTTTCTGCACATTTTGCATAATTTTACCACAATTTCCAATATTTTTACTACCCTCCTTTAAAAAATAGAGAGACTTAATACATTTTGTAGGTTTGTTGGGAAAAAATAAAATCTGCCCCCACCTCCACCGCCAATGTCAAATATCTTCCTATGCCTCTTTGATGTAATTATTAATCTGTTCCATGATCTTCTTTTCCAATTCTAAAGCTAAAGCTAAATCCACCCAAGCCATTAGGCTCATAGAGCCAGTGCTTATTCCCTGGTTTCAATGGCGCAAGCAGATGAGAGTACATGACTCCCTTTGGACAA
>JAIGNY010001960.1:0-2500 GCA_020152595.1 Chiridota heheva
CAATTTCCATCCTGGCAAAATCCATCGGGTACACACTGAAAACAAGTCATTGTGACTTACGTGAGCTTTCCCTGGCATATGCCTACAAGTAAAGTACAATACAATACAATAACATTTGGTAATATCGTGTTTTTCAAAGGTAATTTAAACTCCAAATATTAACATCATCTACTCAAATGGAGACAAAAAATAAAAATAAATCCTCGAAATCTTAATTAGCACCGCACTTCTTTTCTGACTCATAGACCTTCATTTACTGTTCTTAAAAAGATCAGTTAGTACTACCTTCGCATGGAGTATGTATCATGTTGTCTCCTGCAAGAAAGAATCTTGCGCAATATATTAGTAAACATAACACAACGTATAGAAGACAGGTAGCTAATTCGGATGAGCGCCCGACTGAGATAGAGGTTGCTGGTTCGTGACCAACAGCGATTTAATTAGCATTTTTTCCACAGATATGCAGAACGATATATGCTGATATCAAGCACAGAGGTTTGTCTTCATCATTACACCTTCTATCCTACCCGACCTTTATGAAAAGTGGCCAATGGTTGGGTGGCGATCACCGTTTTTTGGACGTAAAGCTGTGGTTCCAATGGTAGCAGTTTTACCTCCTGTCTGGTTCTCTAAAAACTTTTCGAAAAGAGCAGGGGTTTAACATGATGTTTATTCGCTTTCCATCCTGGCAAAAGTCATCGGGTACACTAAAAACAAGTCATTGTGACTTACGTGAGCTTTCCCTGGCATACGCTTAAAAGTGAAATACAATACAATAACATTTGGTAATATCGTGTTTGTCAAAGGTAATTTAAACTCCAAACATTAACATCATCAACCCAAATGGAGACAAAAAATGAAAATAAATCCTCGCAATCTTAATTAGCACCGCATTTCTTTTCTGACTCATAGACCTTCAGTTACTATTCTTAAAAATATCAGTTAGTACTATGAATGTGGCACAAAAAGATTCCACGATTATTAGAAATGAGGCCACTTTGGTAGTAATGGGGTAGAGTAAACTAAAATGTGTTAGTCATATCAATAAAAAAGATATATACAATATCAAAATGTAACGCGATTGTCAATAGTTGTATACAATTAAAATATGTCCTCCAATTTTTGAAGATGTTCCTTATTAATGAAAAACTGGTTAAACTTGTAAATGCATAAAAATATTAATGATGAAATACATAATCAGTTAATGGTGACGTTATTGTAAGTAAGATTACAAATGTTTAAACATAAAATATACGTGACTAACAAATGTATGGTGGAGTTTATTTGCAGGTGGTTACATGCCACCCACAAAAGGAAAACAAAATGATGTAGCAAAGGATTTCTTTTAAAAATGTCAATCCTTTACCAAAGTTTGTTTTATTTTCATTTGTATTTTACACCATCAGTTATGTTTAGTATTAAGTAGTTTGTTTAGCTCTCTACACAATGAGATATATTTCCCTACTAAAGTAAGTCACTATGTGTGGTGGCGTTCTATGTCACTTAGCACGTACCATTTGTTTGCATGGTAAAATGTATGAATCTTTGTGCTTTCTGTAGTCCTTTCTCTAGCTTTCAATATAATCGTTTTGGGAAATTCCTATTGAAATCGCTGTTCGAACACAGACTTCTTTGTACGTATCTGCCGTTGAGGTAAGCATAGCCGCAGGAACCATACAGACCAGTGAACCACCATGCACCTGGCCAAAGCGTGGCACATTATTTACTGTATTTATCATTGTCCCAATCTCTGGTAGAAAACTGTTGGTTGTTGTTGTTCCGATAGCTATGACTAGTAATCATGCTGTCTCCTGTAATTACTATATTAACAAAAGGGGTATTTTAAGCATCATATTGAATACACAAATAAAGGTAAATAAGACTACTTCCGAAATGTTTGTTAAGTATGACATGCGGAGAAAGTATGGACAGTATATTACTTCACTGAGTTGCTACTTACGTTACATCACTTTTGCTACAATCCTAAATGTATTAATGACTATATGTGTGTAAGCTTCCTATGTGATCCAACATAACAGGCCATTTAAATATATTCATTCATGACTCGCTAACAAGAAAATGTTTCACTAGTATGCCTATTGGATATACAAGATGAATCATCATACCTTGGATACAAATTATTGCTACGTTCCAAGGTTTTTACTAATGTATATTAGAGGCGAAATTATATATCAATTAAGTGTTTAGTTTTGGAACAAGATATTTTGAGTAAATATTAAAGATATATAGAGCAACTTCTTGAGTTTCTTTGAAGAACAATGTGTTATAAACCATCAAAATTTGGTCAAAACTGATCATAAATTATCTTTTTTGTTGTCAGGATTTTTTTTTGCATTATATGTAAAATTGGAATCGTCCTTTGGTAATTCAAACTTGGCTACCATTTTGTATAGATTTTTTTTTTCTTTAAAAACAATATTGACCACGGCGTGATAAAGTAAACTAATCTTGCGTATAAACACTTCTCGATATAATATTT
>JAIGNY010001960.1:7500-57500 GCA_020152595.1 Chiridota heheva
AATTTGAACTAAGAGCTACCATGGTTTATTGTTCGTACATTTTAAAAGTAACATAAAAATGAGCCCATCTCATTCTATCACAGAAAAGTATCAATATAATCTACTAAGCTTATTATCTATGAGTAGTTTTTCCTACTCACATGAAAAAATAAACAAAAAGCAAACTACTTTTTTAACAACATTTAGTTTCTAAGATAAATTGCAAAGAAATCCAATTACCATTTTGTACAATGCATTTTGTTATTATTTAAAAGAAAGAAAGTGAAATTTACACAATAACTTCACAACACTAAGTTTAAGAGAGGATAATCAGAAATATGTTGGAATAATTTGTTCCCAAACTTCCCAATAGTTTCTTATAGGGCAGTCACAACACTCCACATTAATTTAGTGACCTTCTTTCACCAGCTGGACAAATTCAGTCGAAATAAAATCAATTTCCGGGTACGGATACAAAGTCAAGAAACTAGCAAAATATGGCAAAAACCTTCCATTTGTGTTCAAATTGGCCAGATTCAGGAAGACAGTAAATTTTTGATTACAAATTCTGACCTTCCTATTTACCTTTTTCATTTTTTAATGTATTTATTAATTTACTCCTAATCTACGTCTGGAGAGGGGCAAGAAATTGTAATTGTCCGGGGTGCATGTTTGCGGAACCTCTCTAATGGGGATTGGCCCAAAACTTCAAGATGGGGGCTTTTATTTAGTAATTTACATCCATATATGAAGATTTGTAGCAATCTCTGACTAATGTAAAGAAAAAAAAAAAAACAATTCTCGAAAATGATCTGGGTGGCAAGCGGTCCCTAATGGGGAGCTTTATCCATGGGTGGCGATTTCTTCTTAATATTGGCATGAATTAGAAAGGCAATTGGGAAGACCCAAGTTGTCAGGCTTGAGGTATCAAGGCCAAAATTGTTCACCGGCAAATTTTCTGTTTTTGTTTCTTTGATGATATGCCCTCCTGTTTAGCTGCACATGGCTTTATCTCTGACCAATGGCGTCACAAACGGAGCATGGGGGAATGTGCCCCCTAACAATTGATCGGACCTCCAGGTGCCCCCAAATAAAAAAAATGTCATTGCAGCCACTAATGCTAGAACCATGGTGGGATGTCAATTTGTGCCCCTTAAATTATTTTCAAATATTGCTTGTGCCCCTCACTCACAAAATCCTGGCGACGCTAATGTCCCTGACCCCTTGTCTTTTTTGATTTATAGAATAGGAGCACCTCAACTTATTTTTGATCCTCTTAGGTATAATGCCATGGCATCTACTAAATATTACATTGGCAGGTTGGTAGTATTTAATTACGGTTTCGATGAAAAATATTAGTAAAACCATCTCCAGCATCCTAATATTATAAACCTTAAGTTTTACCAGAATTATGAAAATGTACATAGATGAGAAAAAAAACAGAAATATATACAGATGTATGAAAAGTAAAACAAATTGGAAACTTAATTTAAAAAAAACTATACTGTGATTATGTTATATGTACATATTCAAGACAGGTAAGATCACAAAATGGATGGGCCTGTATCTGTTATATACAATGTAGAAAGGTTTAAAGTACTTTTCGTTTTCACAGGAATAAAACTTTTAAGTTCAAACAATATCCAACCCTTTGTCTAATATTGATGTATCATTTACTAAAATAAGTACCCATAAATTACCATATATATATATGTATATATATATATATATATATATATATATATATATATATATATATATATATATATATATATATATATATATATATATATATATATATATATATATATATATATTTATATATACATATATATATATATATTTATATATATAAATATATATATATATAAATATATATATATATGTATATATATATATATATATATATATATATATATATATATATATATATATATATATATATATATATATATATATATATATATATATATATATATATATATATATATATATATATATGTATATATATATAAATATATATATATATATATTTCGACGCAACCAATGAAATTCACTTATAAGTATCATTACAATTTTTCATTCCAATGATGTCGTAAAGGTATTGACATTAGATTAGAAATTAGAAATTGATATAAATTATTTATGATTAAGGAGACCAACATGTATAATCATGTTTCCATTTGTGGCATAAATAAGAAGGAAGTTTTGTTGTAATTTGATAATATAGTTATAAAGTGATATAAAATGAGTGAAAATGTTCACTTTGGTTGTCATGGAAACTACTTGAAACACTATTTTAATATCTATACCTGCACTTCACTAGTAGTGATTTCATGATGCAGACTGCCAAATTTGTGAACCAGCATATACATTGAGCAGAAAAGATATGCCAAACTTGTGCAAAATAAAAAATTGAAAGGGTGAAAAATTTACGAAATACGTTTTTCTTTTCTATATGACACCATTATTATGAAAAATTACAGTAGCCTAAATTTTATTAAAAAATTTACTTCATCTCATGTGGTATATTGAAACCATTCATTTCACATCAAAATCTTAAGCATATGTTATGATATATGAAAGAACATGGGTTCAGAGAAATTCAACTAAATTAGTAAAATGTTGGTAATTGCCATGGAAACGGCGTTCATTAAGAGTCAACATCCCTACTAAGTCCTTACTACATTTTGTTGCCATTGCAAATTATCTGCCCGACAACTTAAGCAAAATGAAAATGTTTAGATCTGTATAAGTAAACTTATATCCCGTTTGGTGGTATATAAAGTAAACTTATATCCCATTTGCTTGATATGAAAGTGAAGGAGTTTTACTCCCATGGGTGTTTTTCCTTAGTTTCCTGAAAAAATTTACTTCATCTCATGTGGTATATTGAAACCATTCATTTCACATCAAAATCTTAAGCATATGTTATGATATATGAAAGAACATGGGTTCAGAGAAATTCAACTAAATCAGTAAAATGTTGGTAATTGCCATGGAAACGGCGTTCATTAAGAGTCAACATCCCTACTAAGTCCTTACTACATTTTGTTGCCATTGCTAATTATCTGCCCGACAACTTAAGCAAAATGAAAATGTTTAGATCTGTATAAGTAAACTTATATCCCGTTTGGTGGTATATAAAGTAAACTTATATCCCATTTGCTTGATATGAAAGTGAAGGAGTTTTACTCCCATGGGTGTTTTTCCTTAGTTTCCTGATCTATTTTGCTTCAAATTTTAGCTTTACAACACATACATATCTTTCAAGGATTGTACAAGGGAATTTATTTAACACCAAAAGCTTACGCGGGGCTGATAAAATTAGAAGGATGGTTGGAAGAATTCAATCAAAAATGTCAATTTTTTTGGAGTTTGCAAACAGCACCATCAAGAGTCAGCACCCACCCGGTAATGAGTTATAAGGTTTCTACTACCACTTGTTAACCCTAAAAGGGCCAGGAGGGGGGAGGGGGGGGGGAATCCACCCTCCTGTACTTTTTTGTGATATTTTTATCAAGCCCCAAGCTTTCATGACTTTATTGCAGGTGTTACGCATCTTTTGATACCAAACTCATACAATTTCGAACTAGGCTTACTGCTCAGCACAACGTTTTGTTACGCTGGGCACAGCTTTTCCCAATATGTATTACACATAAAACGGGATTATCATGGGTGCATATATTAATGATTAATTAGGAGATAATTCAACAACCCTTTGTTTTATAGTATTGAAATTTCTTGGGTATATTTATATATCTATGTGCCAAATTGTAACACTCCATGGCCGAGAACTGAGGGGGCAGAACAACAACCCCCATATGCACATAACATTGGAAATTTTCTGCCCGACATTTTATGCAAAATTTAGATCTGTAAAAGTAAAGGTTTACCCCATTTGGTGGTATTAAGTAAACTTATTTCCACATTGGGTTGATATGAGAGTGAAAGGATTTAAGTTTACTTTTAGGTGTTTTTTTCTCTCATATTTTCCTTAAACTTTAGCTTTACAACACATACACTACAAGAGGATTCACTTGACAAGTTTTTATGGGCAAAATCAAATTAAGCCCCGCCCACTATGCATGTTAATGAGTTCTGATCTTTTTATGACATTGGTATGTGGATTTCATGATTCTTATTTTAAGCCCTGCCTGCTTATTAATATGCATGGCATCATCAACAAAATTAATAGTGCACATCTGCTGAACATAATCTACCTGTGTACTACAAATGACTTAATGATAACATTTCATTTTCAAGATTTCGTGTTTACAAGATTTTGGGGCAAAATCACACTGAGACCTGCCCACCATGTATAACAATGAGATTCGATGTTTTTACATCATGGACATACTGCCAAACTACATTAACAATTTCACATACCATATATGAAACAAATTGAACAAGCAGTTTCTGAAATATGCTTATTTCAAGAGTTTTACTACCCGCCCACTATAATATTGATTTAGAGCCGGCCACTGCACTGATCCGTATAACTGTGCCAGATGCAACTGCGCTTATTTTAAGCGGAAATCTCTTAGAGCTATTGGGGTTTGAACCTACTAGTGAAAATATTGCAATGAACCCAGGTGCATAGGAGCGACCGTGTACCTCCTCTTATGATGGATCTTTTCTTAAGCTTTCACCTCCGGGAGTTGGATGTTTCGCATAACCTTGTTGATGGGCATCCCACGGATAGATTGGTAAATTTCTTGTAAATAAGACTGATATAGGCCGAATGACTCCTATACGATATAGTCATCCAAGAATGCATCGACTTGCGAATGACGTGCTGAATACCATCACCTTAAAGGTACAACACAATGGTTTTAATAACCACAATCTCCCCATTGAAGTTATATTGCTATTAAAATAAACGATGTATTACAGCACATATCTAGTCACCGGAAAACCTAGAAACCTCTCTTCAAGTAAAAGAGGTTGGTATCACAGATGTGTTCTTTACCAAGGGTTGGTATAACCTGAAGGAGCGTGGAATTTTAGACATTAGATATTCAGAGAGTGAGCGAATTAAACGAGTAACCATTAAGCCAGGCTTCTATACTTTCAATACACTCAAGAAAAGAGTTGATAGGGAGATAGAAAGAGAAGGAAAAGGAGGTACATTCTCAGAACAAGGCACTTTATAAATCAAATTAGTCATACCGGCTACTTGCGATGTCAAATTCAGCAGTAACTTTTTATATTTCTTAGGAAGGAATCTCACGGATGAATGGGTGGGTGCAGGTGTATATAGGAGTTATTACGTGCCTCCCAACTTAAGGGATCATTCTATATGTATTCACCTTCTGGAACTAGATGTCACTCGAAACTTTGTTGAGGGGCGCCCTAGCAATAGACTGGCAAAATGACAGTTAATGAAGAAGTAGGGGAAACTACTCACGTAACATATTCACAACCCATGATGCATCCTCTTGCAAGAGATGTGTAGAACACCATCACCTTAGAGGTGCGTGATGGCTATGGCCAACTCATACATCATAATGTATCAATTGAAGTGACGTTACTATTAAAATAGCTATGAAGGTTGTTGACAGCATCTATCCAACATTACCATCAGCTCCTCTAAGGAGGGTGCCAGCAATTTCCGCTTACAACATATAGCACAACTAAAAAATTACCTTGAAGCTGAGATTTCTACTCGAGAAGGTCTAAGCCGCAAATACACACGGGTCTCCCATGGGTTTGAAGCAGTAGACACAGTGCTTATACTAACATCTTTAAAAACTATCGAATACACAACCTACGTGATGTTGCCACTGTGGAAAGGTGGCGTGCCGACCCTATGATGTTTTGGCAAACGCAGTTAAACTTTGCCCTGTGGATTGCCGCAGATGGATGTGGTGTTTCTCCCGAGCAGATGACTAAGTACAAACACTGGACGGTTCGCATGGTTTATCGCTTTCATGTGTATTACACCATACGAAGAATATTGAGAAGACTTGAAGTTCGTCTACCAGATGAGCATAACTTTGACCCTTACAATAAACCGAACAGTGACGGGGCGTTGAAACAAGTGTGCGAAGAGTTTGGGATTTCGCCGGAAGTTACCCAGTGGACCCCACCAGGGGTTCCAAACCAGGGACTAGGGATACCCTGGAAATGGTACTCAACCACTTATCAGTCCAGTATGTGGCTAACGATATGGCGAAGAAAGGTATCATCCGCGCAAATTTCTACCTCGGCAGCAATTACTATGATAAGAAAATCATGTCATTTGGGGACCTGGCAGTGTTGCAGACCGTCGACTACATCCGTCAACCATCGACTATGGAAACTGGTTACTTACAAATAATCAAACTAACTAGTGATGGTTTCACAGACCTTGGTATCAACTATATCAACGACAGCATGCGTGTTCTTGTGTGGGCTGTTTTAGGTGCTCAAGCACAAACTCGCAGTTCAATTCTTGGTGGTCTGGGTATTTAGCACCAATTTATTCGTAATGTTGAGGATGCGGTGGCTGCTCCTATAGACCTATAGACCATCTTTTATTCAACGTTATCAAGATACCATGACCTATGCCTCAACTCCTTTAGATTTTAGTCTGGGTCAAGATTTGAACATGATTCCTAGCAATATGCTTTTGCGTATAAATACCCAAATTGGCTACAACAATAATATCATTGTTGTTAAAGACCTTGCTATAGGTAAGCACCATAATACAAACTTTATCACAGCCCCTTAACCTCCAGTTTTTGATTCGGGGGTAGAATACGGCAGCCTACCGGATCCAGAACCCCCAGCTCTGGGGGTCGGCAGCCTACCGGGTGGGGTGGATGATACACTAGAAGCTAAAATATAAAAAATAGCATTATCGTTTGTTATCATCAGCGCTTTAATTCTGGGGGTTATATACAAAAACTACAAATAAAAAAATATATAAAAAACAAAAAAATAAATAATTATATACAAAAAAATACATATATATATATTTTGTTCTGTCATCAATAGTGGTGGGTATCCAAGTGAAACGATCGCAAAAGTGTCCCCGAACCAAAAGTGTTCCAGAACCAGTGGAAACAAAAACGACCGCATAAGTGTCCCAGAACCAAAAACAATCGCAAAAGTGTACCAGAACCGCAAAAATGTCTCAGAAACAGTGGAAACAAAAACGACCGAAAAAGTGTCCCAGAAACCCCATTTTATATACTACTCCCAAGTAATGTTTTTTTGTGTTTTTCTGCCCCATCAAACATGGACGTGCTCAACTTGACACATACTCTTTGATCACCACCAAAGGACATTCAATCAACGTTTTGCTCATTTATTAAATAATCAGCTGACTGACCTAAAGTAAATATGAAATCCTGTCATGATTTAATATTTGAACATTATATGGTTCTTATTTTGATTATCTATGCCTTCTTAATTCCTGAAATTCTGTGCAGAAATTGTGAAAATAGCAAAATGGCATTAGAGATGTGCTCAATGGACAGATTCTATCTAACCACCTTAAACAGTAGGTTTCGCTAGTCTTTAACCCTATTATTTACTTTATAACTGCAATAAACAGCTTTCTGAAGAACATGAATAAAATGTAGTAAGATAGAATAAACTTCTTAGAATATCCTGATCAATTCAACAAGAAGTGGACAAATGAATGATCTAGAACTGCATCAACGGCAATGAATTCAATTGCCTTGACTCTCAACAACAATGGCGCAAAAATGTCTATGGCTAAATGTGGTCAAACTTCATCTGAAAGAAGCAACAATGAATATATAAGGACATTGGGATTGCGGTACGAGGGTTATAGATTACGTACAATTCCTCTTTTATTTTTTATTCACACGTTGTAGAGAATTGATGATTGAAAACTAACTTACTTTTTGGATATTCTTATATCAATTAGTCTAAATAATACACTTTTCTATAAAAAGAAAAGAAAAAGAAAGACTGTTCCTGAATATTTACAAATTTAGCACCATGAAGGGATAAAGTTTTTCGAGATTCATAGTTTGGTCGCCATTTTTTAGTCACCGAACGTTTAAGATTAATTATTCAACGTCCGCAAATAAGTTTTAGAATTTGTTTTTCGCTGACAACATTTTATTGGGTCATATAATTTGATTAAAACGTTTTGGTAAAAAAGAAATCTGTGTGCGAAAACAAATAAACAAAATATCAACAAATGTTTAGATTATATAATTGTACTTTATTAGTATTATGCTAATTTATCCTTCAATTATCTATAACATATTACCCCCGCTAAAATGGAATAGTCTGGATGGCAGTGTTTTGAACTTTTACCGTACTTTGGAGAGCTCGTCAGACGATTTTTATGGAAAGAAAAGTAGTCTATATTAATTCGATAAAAGTAACTAAAATCACTTTCAAAACAGATTTTAAAGACATGGATGGACTTCAAACATTGATTTAAAAAAAAATCTTAAAACTGAGATTTTCATATACCTTTAACACCTCGGTTAAAACAGTACAGGAGTGTATATGATTTTGTAGTACCATCGTCCGTTGGACAACCAGCCATCACCAACGGCAGCCATTACCAACGGCAGCCATACTAACGGCAACCATACTAACGGCAGCCATACTAACGGCAGCCATACTAACGGCAGCCATACTAACGGCAGCCATCCTAACGACAGCCATACTAACGGCAGCCATACTAACAGCAGCCATACTAACACGGCTGGCATACTAACGGCAGCCATACTAACGGCAGCCATACTAACATCAGCCATCCTAACGGCAGACATACTAACGGCAGACATACTAAGACGGCTGGCATACTAACGGCAGCCATACCAACGGCAGCCACACTAACGGCAGACATACTAACACGGCTGGCATACTAAAGGCAGCCATACTAACGGCAGCCATACTAACGGCAGCCATACTAACACGGCCGGCATGCTAACACGGCAGCCATTCTAACACGGCTGGCATGCCAACACGGCTGGCATGCCAACACGGCTGGCATGCCAACACGGCTGACATGCCAACACGCATGGTATGCTAACACGGCCAACACGGCTGGCACGCGGCCTGCACGGGCTGGCACGCGACCAAAACGGGCTGCCAGCACGGGCTGCCAGCACGGGCTGCCAGCACGGGCTGCCAGCACGGGCTGCCAGCACGGGCTGGCATGCCAGCACGGCTGGCACGGGCCAAGACGGCACGGGCTGCCAGCACGGGCTGCCAGCACGGGCTGCCAGCACGGGCTGCCAGCACGGGGCCAGCACGGGCGGCCAAAACGGGCTGCTAGAACGGGGCCAGCACGGGCTGGCACGGGCTGCCAGCACGGGCTGGCACGGGCTGGCACGCACGGGCTGGCACGCGGCCAGCACGGGCTGGCACGCGGCCAGCACGGGCTGGCACGCGGCCAGCACGGGCTGGCATGCCCTTGAATATGACTCATGTCTAGTCTGAAGCCCTGTAATGATTACGTCATCTTTCCTTGAATATTGCCAGCCGTGTTGGCACGCCAGCACGGGCTTGCACACCAATACAGCTGGAATTAAATAATGCACTTGTCAATTGTATGACTCACCCCTACTACCCGCGGCAATTTCAGTAAAAGGTGAGTCAATGACATATGAAATAGTGACTCACATGTGCGTCATTGTACCAAATTGTCGGTCACCAGAGTGACTCTGTGGTACAGTAGGTCAATTTACTTCAGACCCATTTACTTTGTAAAAGGTGATTGATTTGGTGTGAGTCATTTACAAACAAAAAATCAGTCACCTTGTAAGGACTGACCATATAGTCCACCGATTTGGATGACGTGGTGTGGCCCAGAAGCTGTTGTCACCCTGGGAATCTGTAAATGCCGTTATATGAGACCTTGACATAGAGACTTACAGAGCATTTGAGCAGCAGGAAAAGTGTTGTTTACTACTGAAATACCATTATCTTTAAGTGGAGTTTATCTCTTAAAGTTCTACTAGTAATTATCTATTTTATATGGAATAGATTGAGCTTGAGTTCTATCTTTTAAAGTAGCCATTTTGCTCAAATGTTGATGAATTTTTTTTGGACATATGGAAACAGTTGATAAGTTGTACCCTATCAGTAGAAGCTCAATTTTGTACAGACTATATGGACTTTATATTTGAAGGCCTGGAAGTTTGCAAATATTTTCAACACAAAAGCAGATTGTCATCCTTTAAAATACTGTCTTCATTCATTGTTGTTTAGTCTGATAGTGTGCAGCTCTCTCTGGTACAACAATGTGGCGACCAAGAGGAAACAATAAGAACCATGCAGGGGATGGACAAAACAAATGTCAATTATAACTTAAAGGAATCATTGAATGCACTTTCATTGGAGATCGCTAAAGTGCCCAAGAGCCAGAAGCAGTTACATATAATGATGTCTATTATACAATCAATACACACTGCAAACAAAAAAAGATGGAAGAATAATGTCCTTGGAAGTAAGAGTCAACGAATTTGAACAATATTCAAGGAAACATGACGTAATCATTACAGGGCTTTACACCAGACATGAGTCATATTTAAAGGCAGCAGGGAGCTATGATGATACCAATGGGAGAGAGGGCCTCTTCAGATGAAATTGAAGTCTTAAATTCCAGAGTCTTGGCATTTCTCAATGAGAAAAGGATCAATGTTAGAAGTCATAAAGTTTCTGCTTGCCACACACTGGAAAGAGGGGGACAAATGGTCAACCAGTAACTTTGAGACAACTTGTCAGCAGAAAAACCAAAAAAATTATATTGAAAAATGCTAAAAATTTAAAAGAAACGGTTGTGTACCTAAATTAACACCGTACTCGGCAAAATGCAGACATTACTAAAGCTACAAGGCTCTTGGAAAAATAACACAAAATTTAAAATACGTGAATTAGAAATTGAAAAATCTTTATCAAAATTTGAGGAAAACCTGAAGTTGCAAGAGTTTTAGGTATTCACAACAAATATGAATTTTAGAAGTATTTAGAAGATATTTAATTTGTCTAGCATTGCTGAGTAATTAAGCTTGAAGTTTTGCAAAGGATATGAATGAATTTTATTTGATTTATATGTAAATTAGAGGTTAATGATAATGCCACCATTAACTGTTTCATTTTTGGAGTAAAAGGTAATGATCATTGTGTTATGAAGTCCAAACAAAAATTGAGTCAAAGTACTGATTACTGGTATTGTGATGAATATACAAATATTTTGCCTTTTTATAAAGTGAGCGATGAGGATAAAGAAATTTGGTGGACTAACATAAGATATGGATGATTCGGAAAGGTATCAATTAAATCTGTTTAAGTATACTGATTATTCAGTTTGATTTTGAGGGAGAATGAAATCCTGATCATAATTTTACCACAATGTTGTATGCAAATACAAATATTTCTCAAATGATACACTTAGATAAGAAATTATAGAAAATCCAGGTTTCTCTACTATTCATTTTAATAGTAGAACTTTAGTCTTGAATACTGACAAAGTGGAGATGTCTTGATTATTTAGGCTGGTCGTTTGATGTAATTGCAATATCCGAGACTTGGTTCAATAATGAAGTTGAGTTGAATGTGTCCAAAGGGTATCAGAGATGTCACACCTACAGGCAAAATAGGTGTTGCAATTTTTGTTTAAAACTATTTACAATTCAAGAAGATTGACACCTTACTTTCTGTTATTGATGATATTATGGAAACATTTCAATTGAGATTATTTTAAGAAATAAGAAAATATGGAAAGTTTGATTACTTTGATAAGGAATTATAATTATTATTCAATAATTTCAAACTTTGCAGATAAAAAGGTATGTGTGGTGATTCTAATATTAATTGTTGCAGCATAATGTAGATAAAGGAGCCAAAGAGTTTGTTGTTGTAATGTTCAACATGGGATTACATCCTATCATTTCAAAACCAAGTAGAATCACACGATCAAGCAGCGCTTTAATCGATAATATTTTTACAAATACATTTGATAAGGGACTATACAGTGGATTGTTCGTAGATGATGTCAGTGATCATTTACCCATATTTGCAGTTTGCAGTAGCAAACTTAATCATAAAATTACTGGAAAGTCAGTTTTTGTTAGGTGTATAAACAACGAAAGTATGAATCAGTTTAAAGAAAAGTTGGTTGGAAAACATAGTCTGAAGTGTATGGTAAATAATATGTTAATGAGGTTTCTTTTTGTTTTTTGAATAGGTTTTTATAATTGATTGATAGTTGTCGTCCTATTAAAGGAAGCTATGGTATGAAACGAAGAAAGTCAAAGCCGTGGCATGGTATGAAACAGAGAAAGGAAAAGTCGTGGCATGGTATAAAACTAAGACAGACAAGGCCGTGGCATGGTATGAAACGAAGAAAGACAAAGCCGTGGCATGGTAAGAAACGAACAAAGGCAAAGCCGTGGTTATCTAAATGATTAGTAAATGCATGCCAAAGGAAGAACGTATTGTATAAGAATTTTTTTTTGAAATAGATCAGTAAGCAATGAGGAGAAAATTTAAATGCTACAAAAACACCTTAACTAAAATGTTACGTAAGTGTAGGAAAATTATTCAAAGAACATTAGTACGTTAAATGAATTACTAAAAAGGAAAAAGCGGAGTCAGGATTATTTTCAAAAATTCTTGCACCTATTTGACATTAAAAAGGATGTTGAAAATGGCTTTAATTAATCATTTGTAAATAATGGTATAGAGCTTGCTAACAATATTCATGATATATGTGATTAATCTCTTTAAAATTATCTAACGATCAGAAACGGGTGTTCGATGTTTCTAGATTATGTCAATGAGGAACAAATCATTAATGTGGTAATGCATTTCAATCCAATAGATAAAAACACTGTAAAAATGTAAACATATTATTAATTATATAGCTAAACCTTTGACCTATATTTGCAATCAGTTTTTACTAGATTAGAATGTTTACGTCTTAATCCAATTTAACGCAACACCAACAATTATATTTGGACAAATAACTAACTAAAACTACACGTGAAAGCGTGTTTTAAGTTCATAGAACGGATAGTAATTGTATTAAAGTACTGTAATCTGGTTGTATGAATGCCAAACTTGAATGATATAACGGAAATTGCCAGTCCTCTCTAATAGGTGATATGATGTCATGTAGCATATTTGTAAGAAGATACTTTCAACTTCCTATAATCTCCTAGAATCATTTCTAATACGAATTGCAAAACCATAGAATAGTTTCCTGAGCGTGTGATGCCTTTACATGGCAATTAAAAAAAAATTGCAGGATGTGAGTTTCTCAAAGTCTGAGCTATTTTTTCAGATTATTCAACTTTGAACGTTACATTTGTCACACTCTAGGCATCACACTTCGCATCGCGTTTGTCACGAAGATTGATACATTATGTAATTAAGAGTTAATCGTATTATTTTCTAATCAATTTTGATTTATTCAATAAAATTGAGTACCATTAGACGAAGCGAATTTATTGGCACTTAATTTCATAATATAGGCCCACATTTATTTAATATTATTGAAAAGGATTAGTAAAAGGAAATACAATTGCAGCTTTGCTTAACTCAACGACAAATACATACACGGAGGATCCACATCATGCAATCATAGAATTGTCTGGTATCCTGGTTGGGACTGTAATTAAAATTCTCGGAATAAAACTCTCGTTTAGTTACGCATTAATATTGATTAACGGCAGCTTAGTAACGGAGGTACCTTTGATATACAATAATGAATACAAATATGACGGTTATTTAGCATTTCAATAAAGCTTGGCGCGTTTCAAAGATATCACCGCAAAAACACCATACCGGCATGGAAAAGAAAATTATCTGTTGCTGTTTTAATCTGCTTAATTCAATTTGGCATTAAAGTGCATGGGTTTAATATGGCAAATAAAAGTTATGAAATCATGTGTATTTTAGCTGATGTCGTCAGCGACCGTCTTGCAATTTAATTCAACATTATCCAGTTTAAAAAAAATATATATTTTTTGTATTGATTTTGTGATTTATTTTTTGTTTTCCTAAGCAATTTAATTAATGGTTTTAGACACTAAAGCAAAAATTGTCGGATGGCGAATTTGTATATTTATCTGTGATTGAATTGAATAGTTAAAGATCGGGTTTATTTCACTCATCATTAAGGAGAACCATTGTGGGTGATATGGGGGCCGAATGTATCAAACTACAATCACTTTTAAAAGTTATTTTCTCGATGATTTTCTAAGAAATGCGTTGTATTGCTTACAATTATATTTCAGGAAGAAACGAAATCTAAGAAATTACTGATGCAAGCTAGGTTTAAAACTTAGAAAATACTAATGCAACCTAACTTAACAAATAATCACTATTTTGCTAAAATGGTAATCATTTATTTAAATACTGCAAGTTAGGTAATTGTATAATCCAAACAAAGCCATGTTTTGAAGTTATGACTAAGTAATTTTTAATACTTAACTTGATCAATTTAAATGATTAAAACATTATGAGCAATTTTAAACAAAAGATCGGGACAATGATCGATGCAGCAGGCCTTATTGTGGTGGTGACGGCTCATGTGCCACAGAGTACCCAGGTGCGTGGTGGTTCAGTTACTGCGGTTATGCGTTCCTCAACAGCAGATACATAAAAGGAGAATACGGATCTGCGCCAAGGGCCAATTAGTCATTTAAATGATACTGAATGCGGTATTTTCAAGAGAAAATCACGTATCGTTACAGAAAATCAACCATCATGAATACTTGAGGCTGAAGGGCATATCGCAAAACGAAGATATCTTCCATCTCAAACCACAGACATGAAATATGACTACAAAAAATTAAAAGAGCATATTTTGTCAACGGTTTGCTTAAATACGACTAAACGTAACAAAAGAAACAGCCATGGTGATACACCAATGGTGGGTGATACATCGATGTAGAGATTGTAGATTGTCGAGAAGAAGAAAAATAATGCATTAACTTTTATTGCAATGTTTTTTTAGAACGAGAATTACTGTGAGTATCGTATCGGTATCTAATAACGCGCAATATCACAATTTGTTTTGAAACTCTCAATAACTGAGGTGATAATTACTACTCAGCCTTAGGTAAGAATCTGCACTGTACAGGTCGGGCTAATATTTTGAATATAAAGAGTTGACATGTGGGTCCAATATAAAGGGCGGGAGAAAAAACCCAGCGAAATGGGTTGAAAATGGTTCCAATATACATGTATCAAGCGGAGTGAGTACAAAATAAAAGTAAAAAGGTAGATCAAAAAAGATGGTTTCGAATTGAGTCTAATATTAGAGACAGTGGAGTGGGAAAAATATAACAGTCAGGTAAATGAAACGTTAGGGGGAAGGAGAGTGGGCTATAGGGTCGGGAAAGATCTACTATTAAAACTAGATGGTAAAAGGGCTGTTGGATTGGTCCAATATAAAAGACGGTTGGGTGGGTCAATACAAAAGTATGGGTGGTTGTGATATTCATAACAGACATGACGCAATGGTCCATTATAAAGCCGGTTAGGGGATCAAGTTTAATATAAATGTAGGAAAGGTGTTTAATATTAAGCGGGAAGCTTGTCTAATGTATAGGTCTTGTGTGTGAGTCCAATGCAAAATTCAAAATTGCGTATCTCATTAAATTAGGAGGGGGTCCCATATAAGGCAGGGAGGTTGTATCCCGTATTAGGTAGGGTGGGTGGGTCCAATACAAGAATCATGCAAAAGGGTCCAATATAAGGTTAAGAGGCTAAATAGAATGAAGGTCCAGTTGGTAGGTCATTATAATGCGCGGAGGGCGTCATATGTGAATCAGGTTGTGTGTCTAATATAAACGGCAGAAAGTGGGCCACTTGTTTCGTGAATGGTGAGTGCTATACTAGAGGAGGGAAAGCGGGTCCGATACATGACACAGGCGGGATGAAAAATTGGTCTAAATATAAATTGTTGGCGGTACGGTCCAATATAAATGCCGGGCGGTTAGACCCAATATAAAAATTTATATTTAAAAATGTAAAGAGTAATCGTCTGGGGCCAATTGATGTGGAGGGCAGGTGGTTCCAATACAACGGGAAATATGATGGGTTGCATGAAGATTGTGAGTGGGATAATAGTCATAATAGGGGAAGGTGGGTGGATTAAATATAGAGTTGGTAAATGGGCCCAGACAAATAGAAGGTGAAGGTGGATTAGTCCAATAAACGGTCATAGGTGATTCCATTAAATGGGAGAGTGAAGTATTTCAATACAAGGGGTGGTCAGGTAATTTCATTATCTGGAGATGCTTGATGAGTCAAATGTAAAGGGGGCAACGGCAGTTTATTATGAAGGGCGAAAGGATGGATGCAACCTGAGAGGTGGATGTTTTTAAATATATGGGGCGAGTGGGTGATTCCAATATAATGCTGGGCAGGGAGTCAAACAAATAATGTGGGTCGGTAGGTCTAACAATTATAATGTGCATATGGTTCCAATACAGTAGGTTGATGGGTGCCAACGTCGTTAGCGGTGGGTTTGAGGGTCCAACCTAAAGACCTGGAGTGTCTGATGAACGTCGGATTAGATATAAACGGCGACTTTTTGATCCATTAGAGGGTCCTTCCAGCTGGATCCAAAATAAAGGGCGTGCGGATTGATCCATTATAAAAAGCTCTGCGGACGGTTTGGTCATAAGGGCAGTTGGGTACAATAAACGGGGTCGAAGGATGGGTCCAATACAAGGGAATGTTAATTGGTCAAATGTAGGAGATAGGCGGATAGGTGAACTATACGCGAGGGCTGGCTGTTCCATTATGAAATACAGGAGCTTAATTCCATCAAAATGTGTGGATGGGTGGGTCTATGTTATGGGTGTGTCGGACCACCATAAAAAAGTACGTTTAATTAAAAGAGGCGGTTGAGTTGGTCCAATAAAAGTGGCCAATATAAGCGGTGGATGAGAAGGATCAATATGTGGGGTGGTCGGGTTCTTCCAATTTAAGCGGATGGACATGATTAATTCAGCACAAAGGTTGGCTCTACTGTAAGGACGGGCTGTTCTTCCGAGTTTAGCGACGGGTGGTTGACTTCATAATACATCGCTGGCGAGTATAGGATGAATATGAAAGGTATAAGGGTAAGTGCAACAAGGGTTGTGGGTAGGGTCATTGACGTGTGGGCCTAAAATAAAACGCAGGAGTGTGCTCAACAACATCTGTGGGCTTGATGGGTGGTTCCATTATAAGAGAGGGGTTGTTCGTCCAATCTAAGGGATCAGTGGGTACAGCTTCAGTATAAAGGGAGACATGCGGTATCTTATATGCCTTTTATTGAGGGGTGTTTACTTTAAGGCTCTGATTAAGCAGTTATCAAAGTAGCGAGAGGAGTATACTGGTGTACGGCCACCCATTCTTGCCAAACATTGAAAATTAAATACAATATGCATTGTAAAAAATGAAGTCATTAAAGTGTGTCGCTTTTCTTTCTATCCAATACAAATTATATTCGTTACCTCCTGTTATATATCCCTACCACCCCCACCCAAGCCCCATTAGCAGTACATGTATATGACCTTTGACGCATTAGTCAAGTAGACCTACTGTATGAATGTAATCTTTCAGTAAAATCATTATACAAACATAATGAGTTGTGGTAATTATTATTTATTAATGTGCAAATTGTTATTGTTAGCTATAATAATTTGAGTATTCATGTATTGTATAATCAACATTTTAAGGCACGTCCTCTGCTTCCCAGTTTGTTTGAATATCTCTATTAATTGTATGGGCGTGGTAGGTCCTATCGGTTCTCATCATTTCAACGCTTACCAAATCAATTTAGAACCTTACTACTTTCAGAGCCCTAATAACATCTTTAAACTCTATGCTATTTTGATGTTCACTAAATTTGTCATTTAATGCTTCTTGAATAACTAAAATCAGTTTTTTTCAGTTATATTTTTGCTTTGACTGTCCTTTACTGGTTGTTGTATCCTAAAATGAGGGGTTTTAGTGATGTTGCAAAGGGTTGAAGCCATGTTGTGTTGCGGCTATTCGATCCAACTCCTTCTTTTTCCACTTGAATGCGAGAACATCTACCCCGACACTCTGCTTTTTGTGTTCTTTTGGAGCAGCTTGTACAGTTGTAAGAGTTGAGCTATTCTATTCATCCTTCAAAACTGTGTAAATATGTTCGGAATTCAAGCTAAAATGACTTCCAACTTCAGAAATCGAATCGACCAAATATAACACAACGCTCCCGTCTATCTGTAGCGCATTCCTTAAGTAGCTCTCAAGATAAAGTGCTACTATAATAACTCAGGAGACGGTATGTCGTACAGCCACACCCAACAATTTTCAACTAGGGATCGGGACAACAATCTTGAATGTGAATGAGAATTTACCCAAGGGGGTGGACGGATGTACGATGTGACAAATGTTAAACCTTAGTCAAGAAATGCTCATTCTGAACAAGTGGGGAGGAATTAATAAATCAATTAATTTTCATGTGGAACATATATTTCTCGCTTGGTTTAGATAAACTCTAATTACTTCTGAAATTGAAACTGAAATTAAGTTTGAAATTGCTTATTGTACATTCTGTGTCCCTTTTTGATTAAGCACTGTATGAATTAAAGCTTATCAATATGTTCATAGTATCTTTATGTTCAACTTTATGTATTGAGACAATTTACCTTAAAGAAATAGGTGAACGTCTTGTACAAAGGAAAAGAAAATGGAAGAAACGGTGGTCGTATCAAAAAACAAAGTAATCAACTTGTGCAATATTTTCTGTTTTATATTATTAAAGCTCTTCAAGACGCTACAATTTTTTTAGGGAACTTTCTAGACAAAAATATATGATTATGCGTCGGAGTATAATGCGTCTGACCGACACTCATGTTAGAATTAAAAAATTGTAAGTGGCATGTAAATAAAAGAATACCAAGCTTCCACGGTGAAAGGAAATCATAATGTTAATGATCCCGCTTAATCTCGGCAAAGTACCTTGTCTATTTACGATGATGTCATGCGCTTGGATACTGCCTATTATTCTTTAATAAATTTTGCTTAAAACATAGGAATGTTCTTTGTTTTCAAACTTTAACTGAACATAAAATAAGATACTTTGAAGTTTAATACATTTCCATTTTAATACATTGTTAACATTTTAGCTTAACAAACGTTTGTATTTAACTCATGTACAAATAGGCACAGAAACTTTGACAATGAAAGAAAATGATCGAAGTTTTACAGAAAATACAATATTATCTGTCAAGTATGCGGCAAGCTAAATCATCTTGGGTATGTATGATATAAAAATTAAATTTGAAGAATTTACACTCTGAAAAAAAAATGGCCAAATTAGCCAAAACATGGTCAACTATTGAAAACCTCACTATCGTTCAAAATTGAAAACCAAAGTTGACCATATTATAGTAAAATGTGATCATATTATGGTCAAATTTGACAATTCTATAATCATATTTAGGTCGGTGTATAGTTGACTACATTATTTTCAAATCTGAACATTCCGTTTTTAAAGGGTAGTTAGTTGAAAATATAGAATACAGGTTAGGAACGAATCATAACGTCGATGCTGTTTATTATTGAAACTAGAAAAGAAGTAGAGATGACTTATATATAACACCTACAATTACATCTTCCTTTCTTTATAATTTATTAAAAAGAAACTCGAAAGACTTTCAAAGAGAGATTCATGGATAGCGCTAGACGTTTTCTAACCTCAGGTTCACGTTTATCTGTATACGTACTCAGATGGATAACGATAATAGTCAAAAAACTGTGACAAAGTAGCGTGTTTAAATGTAGAAAAAATATTATAGATAATAGTAATGAAGTAGACGTGTTTAATCGTACAATTGGGAAACTTAAGGTTGGGAAACCTAATTTGACATAATTACGATACTTTGTGACTTATTCTTTTAAAGTTGAAGTAAAGTTTGACCATATCCATATAATGAAAAAACGTAATAAGTTAGTGACAGAGATTATGCATGCACTCCACTTGGGCTTAGCCCACTTTAAATCCAAGTAGATTTGTTGTTCTTCAGAAAGGCACTTCACATAGCTCGAGTTGACTAGCTTTGAAATGAAAATAGGCCTGATGGATTTAGTGGGGCCACGTACATAATCGACGATCATGCACCTAGGTAATCGGCGATAAGCACAAATCTATAAGGCCATTTGTTGGCTGGGGGGAGGGGGTTAATTTAATCGATAGAGGAACGTAATGTTGACATAATGGGTGGGTGACACATACTATTTTGGGAGTGGTAGACATATCGTGGTGGGTTAAAGTATGGTTGGACAATTGGGTGACAAATTTAATTGAGCAGGTGGATAAAGAATAATGATGGGCTAGTGAGCGATATGTACGGGTAGGCGAGTGGCTGTCAAATATGGGAGAGCGTTTTAATGACAAATAATGGGTGAACGACAGTTATGTGAATGTGGATGAGTGATTTTGCTGATTGTGATGTGTGACATATTGTTGGAAGCAGGCGGGTGATAGATATGCATGGCCGTGGGACTGACTTATCTGGGTGGGCGATTGATTAACATTTATAATTCAAAAGGTGGGACATATTAGTGGGCAGGTGATGAACGTATATGTATATGTGTGGACTAATCAGCTAATGGCATATATGAGTGGGCGAGTGGCTGATATGTCTGGGAGGACGAGTATTTAACATATGTATGTGGAGACTGGGATGGTTGATAGATATGAGTGTTTAAAAAATTGAGTGGCGGTTGACGAATTTTCGAATACCTAGGTGAGCATTCAATTTGTTAGTGTATTTTTGCTTTAGTGAAAAATATGGTAAAAAAAGCTGTAATATAATGCGAAAAATGTAACTTGTCCAAAATCTGTGTAACGTCCTGTTTTATAGCTTTTATAGATTTTCTTTCTCACACTGTAATTTTACTTACATAAACATTAACTATTGCAAATATTGTTTGCTGGAGAGACTATAAACGCTCAATAATATTGACTCACTGCCGCCATTGTACTGCGCTACATCTCAATATGCATTGTGATATTAATTTCTTATCAGAATATCACATTTAAGTTTCGAGTTTTAATTTGGTTAGAAGAGATCAATGTGGTATTTGCTTCATGCATTGCTAAGAGAGAACATGTTTTCTTAAAGAAAGAGTAAAATCCGTTCACAAAATGTCTAGTTATATAGCTGCGAATGTACAAATAGTAATGTCATCTATGGCATACACACACAAATGACACATTTGCGTTCGAACCTGAAATTAAGTTTGGTATTGCTGAATACTATGCAGAATGAATGTTTTTTTTCATTTTAACCCGATAATTCCATGCTGGAAATTGGAAAAACACAAAATATGCAAATACTAAACAAGTTGATGGTATGATATATACATCATCGAAATGGGCACTATAATCATCTTTTGGCGTTAAATTGTTGTAGGGTTGTACGTATATTCTACTAAAAATATGTACAATGAATAACTTACCTAATAACATACGAAACTTTAAATGAAAAAAGTAGTGGTATGAAAATGGGTTTGCATAAATTTTCTTATTATCATATTGTGTACATGCCCTTAATAACCTTTCATATAATTATGAAACATCTCCAATCAACTCCTTTTCACTGCAGTGATTTTCAGGTAAGAGTTTATCACCACACATACTTCAGTAGACGACATATGATACCAAGGATGTTTGTTTCTTTTTTTGGCAGCCAACGTAAGGTAGCGATAGGCAGAAAAAGACCCGGCAATGTTTGTGTGAGCTGACGAAGACAAGAAAAAGCAGCGCTTGGGGCGCAAAGGACCATGTACACGATATGATACCCCATATACATAGCATGGCTTCACTTATGGACAAAAACATTGATATTTGGAATTAGATATTCAGTAGAGGAACAACTTCAGTATTTTTGATACGGTTTTGTCAAGTTGAAGATATTTCTCATTTTTGATTATGCTTTAGTTTGGAGAAATCAGCGTCATTTCAATCAATTTGAGTGAGTGATTACAATTTCTGAATGATTCCCACCATATACCCGCACGACACCCGTTACTGGATCCTCCTTGTACGTATCTGCCGTTGAGGTAAGCGTCTCCACAACGGTTGAACCACCACGCACCTGGGAATTTTGTTGAGCACGAATGAAAAGTACCCCAAGTACCACCCCAACTGCATGGGTTACACGCATCATTGTCCCAATCCCTGGTAGAGAACTGCTGGTTGTTATTTGTATTGCGGTAATAAGGCTGTACAGTAAGGCAGAAGCAAATGTAATTTCCCAGACAGTTGGTATATAATACTATAATAAATCGTTTACTAATTTGGTGTCGGTATTCACTTATTCCTTTGATTTTTAAGATTGCTGGTGCACAAATAAAGCTTTGAATTGATTCTAACGATATTTGGAGCATAAAAGTCACAAACCAGTGTGCTTAGTTATATATATAGGCACTTTCCAAACTGGAACCGGGTCACCGTTAGCATGGTTGGGCGATCTACTGTTTTAAAAAGTGCACGCAAGTTCAACATCACCACTAAGAGTACCATTTAATTGTCCATAGCCATTAAACGTCTGTCTTTAGCAGGAAAAAAGCTTTTTTAGTGCTGGAATGTGCTTCATAAGCTGACTGGTATTCGAACACTATATTGTCCTCATCAAGGTATCTGGTCAACTGCCCTCTCGATGATCTTGTAGAGGAATTTTAACTGAGTTGCTTTTCATTTAGAGGGGCAAAAGCAGATCAATCTAGTGTTTTCTTTTCATGGTCAGTAATGATTCAATCAACAACAATCCATCAAGTTCCCCACGTATTGTGAGTTTTTTTCAAGAAAAACGAACGTAACGAGTCTGCAAGGGATCATGAACTCTCAAAATCTGGAGGAGGGCTTGTTTATGTCTGCTTATAAGGCAATTACCAATTGAATATTGTTCCTTTTTATTTTTACCACCTCAATTTATATTTTCATTGTAATACTTTTTCTAAGCTTTGTTTAGTTCAAAGATGTATTTGTTTCTCAATTCTTTGTCAGCTTTAATTATTAGGGTATTCTTTTGTATACCCTCTATGCTTTCCTTTGTTTTCGCTTATAATCCCGCTGCTTATCAGTAAACCTAGAAAGGGTTGGTTTCACTGTAATTTGTTTGCCTTTGCTTTTGAGTGTTAAATGCACTGAAAAGTTATTGATCCTGTTGATATCATATCATTTGTCAAAAAGAGTTAAAAGTGTCCTATGAGTATTTATATAGTTAACAATACAACATTTTATTATCACAAATTAGATTCCATTTTCACTAAATAATGGCAAACATATATTGCCTACTGGTTATTATTCACTTATTATTACTCTCCGTTTTCTTGTTTAAATCATTAAATTTGTATATACTTATCTACCCATATTACAACAGATATTATCATGGAGCCGTGCTTCAGAAGTTCTAATAACTAAACATTTTCTATGATTAAGCTTAACTGTAATTTGAAGTTGTCAAAATTCGATCCTATACTACAGTATTGATGTTGTATGACTAAAAGAGAAGAAATTGTCTGTAATATTACACAAACTATTGTTCAAACAGTCTCATGAATTAGCATCGTTTTTGTTCTGGACGTAATGTATAACGCAAAACTCAAATCAGCTCATTTCTGTGGTTTATATAGAATAAATGTGACCAACATACACCTTGTCCACAATCTGTCACTCTTCCTCCGGCTGGTATGTATCGGCTGTTAAGGCGAGCTTTGCCACATGCAACCACCATAGACTTACATATCAACATTTAAATTATACCCTACGTTAGGCATCATTTTAAATCACACATCACATATTAACAAAATAGCAATACCACTTCTATGAAAACAAAGTTTGTACGTTCTTTATTAATAACCAAATACCCACCAAGAGGTTGTGTGGTTCCGATGCTTTAATTGTTAGAAACTGCTGTAGTGTAGGTGGGATGATAACGTTATTTTACGAAAGCCTATCAAATGTCACTCCTTATGATATAACTAACCTTTGAGGATATTGAGATCTGCTTAATATCATTTTATTAATCAGCTAGAGCCGCCGGTGAGACCCCATCTCGAGTCAACAATTTTCATGACCCCCTTTCTCTCCGAACAGAGAAGTGTTGAATATATAGACATATAATTGAAGTAATTTTGTACTCGGCGACCTTAGAAGAAAAGAAGAGACGTTTTTTATTCATCATGATTTTTTTTTAAATGGAGGAAGAGAGCATTTCATCTTCATACAAATGGATTATAACTCTTGACATCTCAGCATGTGGATGCTCTCAAGATGCATCTACAAATTGGGCTAAAAGGACTAAGAGAATCCATTGGATCAAATGATATTCTAAACATTAAACTTTAAAATATCACTTTAAAGTGCATGTGTGAGTGCAGAGGAGGAGATACATCTATAAAAAACAAAGATTGAATTATTGGCTTATTCAAAGATGAAAATGTATTAGTTCTGACTTTAACGGAAAATCAAAAATTTGTTGAAACAGAAGGTATGGTGCTTTAAAAAAAAAAAGTCATTATGCAGTATACGAAGCCAAGAAGAAATAATTAAATAAGTACAAGAGTTGAAGTACTAGGGCTACACATTACGGTGCATTAACGAAGGTAAAAATCGTATTGCAATTGCCAAAGACATGTTTACAAAAATGAATCCAATTCTGAAGAATAGGACACGAAATTCGGTGTCTTGAAGGTATATTATGGTTCACTCTTCTTTATGGCTGTGAATGCTAGGCAATTACTAGTGACATCAAAAAAAGATTAGAAGCTACGGAAATGTGGTTCATTCGGAGAAGGTTGATAATATCTTGGACAGAAAGGAAAACAAACAATGATGTCCTGATAGCTTCAGGCATGGATAGGTCCCTACTCAATGCCATCAAAAGGAGACAGATGGGCTTTTTTGGGCATGTTTTTGGGGGGTGTGGGTTGTAACAGCTTGCAGTAAATGGGAAAATTGAGGGCAAAGAAGCAGAGGAAGGCAGCGAGTCAAATATGTCCAAAGCTTAAACAACTGGGCAATCAAGAAGAGCCTAAGTAACAATACCTTTGTGCGCTTAGCTCTATACAGAAGTGACTGGACGGCCATGATCGCCAATGTCTGTTCCAGACTCGGCATCTAGAGAGGAGAGAGGAGAGAGGGAGAGTATTTAAGCAAAGTACGAACAGGACCAGTCGTAGAAACTTAGATAACATCACTGTTGTGAGGTACCATACCAGTAATAAATGTGTGCGATCGTTCAAATATTAATCCAAGTGATCTTTTTTTCTCTGTCCCATCAAACATGGACGTGCTCAACTTAACACAGACCTTTTGATCACCAAAGGACATTCAATCATTGTCTTGCTCATGTATCATGTAATCAGCTGGCCTCCATTAAGTATGAAATATTGTCATGATTTAGTATTTGAACATCATATGGTTCTTATTTGAATATTTATACTTTCTTAATTCGTTAAATTCTGTGCAGAAATTGTGGAAATAGCAAAACGGCAATGGAGGTGTGCTCAATTGACAGATTCTGATGTTACATTCTAACACAGTGGGCTTCGTCAGTCTTTAACCTTATTATTCACTTCGTAACTACAATAAACAGCTTTCTAAAGAACATGAATAAAGTGTAATAAGTTGGAAAAGAAACTTCTTAAAAGATCATGATCAATTCAACAAAAAATGGACAAATGAATGATCTAGAACTGCATCAACGGCAATGAACTCAATTGCCTGTACTCTCAATAGCAGCGGCGCAAAAATGTTTATGACTAAATGTGGTCCAGCCTCGTCTAAAAAGAGTAACAATTAATATATAAAGACATATGATATTGTGGAAACATACAGATTTAGGAATTTAGTCAGTCAATTAAAGTAATAAAAGAATCAACTACAGCTTATGGTTAATATATTATGTAATTTCCTGCTGCATAGAAAAACAAAACGATTTTCGTGAAAATCAATTTTCTTGCAAAAAATATCTACGGATGTACTCTTACATGGTAAACATCCTATTTGTATGTACAGCATATGCCATTGAGAAGTGTTTCGCTGCAATTAGATGAAAACCACTACGAAACGTGGTGTTCTACTGCATAAGATTTCAGCACTGGAAACAACATAATCATAAGCTTTCGCCATCCCTGGTAGAAAGCTGAACAATAACATCTCGGATTTTAATAAGAAGTAATCTTCTAAAATCATAGAGGTCATAGAATCTTCTTGAACTTCGAGCTATGACTTTGAGTCAGAATTGTTTCCCAACAGTAAGTTTTGATTCAAAATTCCACAACAAGGGGTTCCAAGAAAGATTGATCAAGTTATAGTTTTAAACCTTTTATCTATAAAGCATCCTTAAATGCAATTGCAGATCAAATTATTTCACAGGCTACCTAACTAATTAAATGCAGCTCAATATCCTTAAAGTTTTGTTTGTCATTATAGTCCCGTGTAGGATACCATAGTAGTACCTGTTCAAACCCTTTAGATCCTCCTTGGACGTATTTTCCGTTTAGATAACCATAACTGCAAGAGTGAAACCATCATGCACCTTGATACAGTATCAGAAATTGTTCCATATCGTAATCATCATATTTTTGTCCTACAGTAGAACCAGCACGTTGGGAATTACATAATTTGTGTTAAACTGAAGTTAGTTTCAAATGTGAGCAGTAGTTGCTTTTTCAATCTATGATTTTTTTGCCAGACTCTATGATAAATAAATCCTCTTTTCCCCCTTTGTGTACGGCAAATTCACCTTACTTACGAGTCTTCGTTTCCTTGTATTTTAGTGAGTGGTTACAATTTAGAAATGATAGCCAGTTAACTCCATCTTCGCTACAATCGGTTGATCCGCCTTGTACGTATCTGCTGTTGAGATAAGAAAAGCTACAGTAGTTGAACCACCATGTACCTGGAAACTCTTCGCACATTACTCCAACTACCTGTTGTTATGCAGATCACTTGCTGGTTGTTGTTGGTCAGGTCACTTCTGCCGGTTATCATGCTGTCTCTCGCAATAACAGTTTTTCGCAATAATTACACATGTAGTGGATTTATTTGTTATTTATTGCCCATGTCTTATAAGTCTGAAAGTAGCAGCTGAACCGCAACTTAACAACTTTGCACATGATCCAGCAAACTAATCTTTTAATATTATTCCTTTGGCTACCATACATTCGGGTTTCTGTTGTTTGCCACATTCATCTTAAAACACATTATTTTTGTATGCAGTTCTCTATTGTTAAAGGAAGGGTGTCGTCCCATAAATATATTCAAAGTGAGCGCCGCTGTGCTGGAAACGTCACTTTCGGTTTCCATTTCTCCTATTGATTGCAAGAAATCTGTGGCGTTATCGCGCACACCTCCGCAACCGACCATAGAGGCATACATGTGGTATCGATAGCATCACAGATTTTTGCAATCAATAAAAAAATGAGAATCGGAAGTTAGGTTACCAGCACGGCGGCGTTCATTTCTGAATATATTTATGGGATACCTTTCCTTTAAGAAAAAATGACAATTATACTGGATCATGTCAACTAATACTTTAAGAAAAAGCAATTAACAATACAGAGATCAGTAATTATAGATAATGCCTACCAATATAAGTTTAAAGTAGTTTTTGTTTTGTTGCTCACTGAGTCATAATAGAAACCTCTACTTCTCAAGCACTAGTGTTCAGTGCAGTACCGTGTATAGACTTGACCTGCACAACGATTAAATACATTGAGAATGTACACAGTTCAATATTGGGCCGATGGATCATGCATTACCAAGAGTGGAAATAAAACGTTATTGGATACTTGATATACATTAGCCAACGTAGTTTTATCAGCATGATATTACGTAGCCTTTACATTGCATACTGTACCAACTCTCTCTCTAGAACAACCCTATCTTTTGCTTTAATTTTGAAATGATAAAAGGGACCAGAAGCCGAAAATCACAAAAATATATTTTTTTATTCATTTTTTTACAACATTGTGCATTAAGTGGAATGAAAAAGGCAACGTTTCTCATACGTAGGGATCGGTCTCTTCTAAAAACGAAGGCCTTGAGACTCAAAAAAGGCAGTTACCAGCAGATTCTGTTACATTTTCACCAAGTGACATCTGTCATCCTTGATATGAAAGACTTAATGTCCAAGGTCATCAAAAATGCCAAAGGTTTTTTGGTGTAGATGCCCACTAAAAATAATGTCATGTGGGACATTTGGATGGATGCCATGTGGGACATAAAGAAGATTGCCATGTCAGACATAGGGATAGATACCATGTGGTAAATATAGGGTAATATAATGCATCTGGGTGAGATGCCATGTGGGAATTAGGGTGGGATGCAATGTGAACCATAGGGTGGAATAAAATGTAGGGCACGGGGATGAATGGCACGTGGGGAATAGGATAGGAGGGTGGGACATCTAGAAGGATGCAATGTAGGACATAGGGAAGATGCCATATGGGACATAGGGAGGGGTGATATGTTAGATATAGGTCGGAAGGCCACCTGGGACATAGAGATGGATGCCATCTTCATGGCATAAAGAGTGATAACATATGGGACATAAAAAGGGATATCATGTCGGACATGGGCGTGATGCCGGGCCATGTAGAAATGGGAGAGGATGACATGTGGGATATTGGGTGGGATGTCAGATGGGTGGTAGGATGGGATGATGGATGGGAAAAAATGCACATGAGATGGATGATGGGATGGTTTTAGGATTGGGCATGTCATATGTGTGTCAAATTGCATACAAATGCAAGCCATGATGGTATTATTTGTTCTAGTTTCGGTTAATATTGTGAAATAAATACATATCGAAATGGCATCCCTCCCTATGTCCCGTCTGATACCCTGCCCTATATACCACATGACATCCCAACCTATGCTCCACTTGGCATCCCTCCCAATGTGCCACATGCCATCCCAACCTATGCTCCACTTGGCATCCCTCCCAATGTGCCACATGCCATCCCACCCTATATCACAAATGACATCCTCCATATACCCCTCATGGCATCACCTCCCTATGTGCCACATGTCATCCTTCCCTTTGTGCCACATGGCATCCTTCCATGTCCCACATGGCGTCCCTTCATATATCCAACAAGGCATCCATATATATGTCCTACATGAAAACCCGCTCTATTTTCTACATGGCATCCCTACCTACAGTATATCCCACATGACATCCCACCTATGTCCCACATGGCATCATCCCGAAGTGCCGCATGGCGTCTCCTATGTCCCACATGACATCCCACGGTATGTGCCACATGGACAAATATTCCTGGGTCCCACATGACATCTCCTCCTATACCCCGCCTGTCATCCTTACCCTTTGGGCCACATAACATCCTTCCATGCCCCGGGTGGCGTTCCTCCCTATGTACCACATGACATGCCTCCCTGTGTGCCACATTTCATCAATCCGCATATGCCACATGGCAACTCTCTATATGTCCCACATGGCTTCCCTCATTATGTCCCACAGGCGTCCCTCCTTATGCCCCTAAAGGCATCCATTTATATGTCCCACATAGAATCTCACCCTAGTATGTTCCATATGACATCCCTCACTATGTGCTACATGGCACCCCTCCTCGTATTGTCCCTAAAATATAACTGTAAGCAATACAACATATTGTGTAGGTAATTATGGAGGAAATAAGTTTTGAAAATATTGAATACGTTCAGCCTCTCTAGCCCCAATAATTATTGTCCTTAATGATGAGTGCAGTAAAACAAATATTTCTGTTGTACAATCCATTAATCCCATAAATATACAAACTATCCGTCCGACAATCTTTGTTTTAGTGTTTAAAAAGTAAACTGTTTAGAAAAATCCCTGGCAAATAATAAAAGCTGTTTTCATAGCAACTGGCTAATGTTAAATTCAACTGCAAAGATGGTCGCTTACGAAACCAGTTCGCTTTCTAATGGAACGCACTGTTTTACTAAAATACACAAAACTTCATATCAAAAGTTAATTTATTTACCGTAGAGAACCCATTCGTTTAATGCCAAATTGTAGTTAGCAGATTATAACAGCAACAAAGTATGAATGTATATATGTTGTAAATTTACATGCGGGTACCAGAGGAGTCTACTTTTTCCAATGCTAGTATGCATTTTCTTAACTTTTCTTAAAATTTCAATCGATGATATAACAATCATAGAGCCAGATACTCATGGGCATCGAGTTTTGTGATTTTAGATACTAATTCAGAATCATAAACTATTTGTATACTATACAATAAGTACTAAGATATTTTATTTTAGAATTTAAAAATGTGTCAATCACTCTACCATGGCAATAATCATTATTTCACTCATTTTCTCAAGCAACTATAATTCAAGTCCTGCATAATCTTTGAAATTGTATCAATGAATGTGTTGTTTACATGTTGATGATCCTGCTTGTAGATATATGCCATTGAGGAAAGCAGCGTCGCTTTGGTTAAACCACCATGCACTTTGATGTGCCACTGCACGAGATTATTCAATACTGGAATAACCAAAATAAAAATAATCATAGCGTCTGCCCATATTCCATTGCGAAAACTGAAAAAAGGCAGATTTTTATAATCAGGTACCTTCTAAAACGATAAATCATAGAATATTCAATGACACATCAAAGAATCGTCTGATGTCTTTGGTTTGCCAGTAAAAATGACACATTTGTAGATACTTTGAGATTTAATTTTAACATATAAATACAATAAACTAATAACAGATAAAAACTTAGAATGTAGATAACCAATGCATTAGTATGAAAAAATCATCCAGAAATCATTCAACATGATGGTTTATACACATAATTAATTTACAAATGATGGAACGTCTTTGTAGAACAAAATAAGCATATCTCTTGCAGATATTGGTATTTTAAGAAAAAACTTGTACTATTGATTCCTTAATTAACATATCCTAATGCCATTTATTAATTATTATATACCCATATTTAAGTGACAGCTATTCATGCAATGCATGCCATGATTTCATTTAGGATAATGTGCATTGTTCGTATCTGCCGTTGAGGTAAGCCCAACTGCAGGGGTAGCCACCATATCCATTAAACCACCATGCACCTGGCCGATAGGTAGCACACGAGTCACTTCGCCTATCATTGTCCCGATCTCTGGTAGAAAACTGTTGGTTGTTGTTGTTACCTCCATACGTCGGGCTCACTATCATACTGTCTCCTGCAATAAATGTATGGATAATGCTCACGTTTTCTATTTTCAAAAATGATGAGATATGACGGGTGGATTGTTAAGGACAAAGAAATAAGTATATGCTTCATTTTTATCTTTTATTTTGTATATACATACGCACCTCTAAGAAGTAATACAATTACATATGTTAATCAAGAAAAAAGAAAATAATTTCCATCAGTATTAAAAACGATGACCGTGAATATAATTTTCTTATTTTACAAGCGCATATCAATAAATTATGTTATAAATCTCCTTCAGTGACTTGTAATTGTATAGGTTTGGAATATATAAGAAGCAATCACTTTTTACATATTTCAGTTTTTGCATAGTTTGGCAATTTTAGGGCACGTTGCCGAGTGATTATGTTGTAGGGATATTTATGTTGCAACTGAAGTTATAAAAGTATCTACTTTTTCCATCTGATTTTTGGGATATGCAATATAATGCCTAAGGTATTTCAATGTTGAATCTCACCCATTTCCACTAAATATTAAGTTGGAATTTCCTTTACAACTGTGTTGATATAGATTTGTTGTAATATTTATTTAATTTAATGATTGGGGCGGAATTGATTTATGAAGAAAATTACATTGGTGTCAGTATACCCATGTATCTAAGGCCTATAAGTTTTTACGCTTAAAAATGCGTGGCTCGTTGGTGCTCTTGAAACTACGGTGAAAGGAATAGTCCCGTTGTCAAATATTTTCACTTCAGATTTATATTAACAAATTAAATTGATGGAAATTCATTCTCAAAGCAACGAAGAAAATTCAAGATTAAGGCGCTCTGAGACTAATGGCAGGCTACATGTTATTTCACACTTATGTATAGTCTTCAGAGTCTGTGTTTCTTATTCAAAATTCTACCAATAAAAAGCAATTATAACTATAAGGCTTATGAAAACATGTAGACATATGTCAATACTACCTAAGAGATACCTGCGTGTCAAGGCGGTAAAGCTTAGGCTTTCATATCTAGTACAACGGGTTCGATCTCTAGTTTTCCCCGCAAAACAACTAGTTGATAAAACGGCCGTGACCATTTTGATGTAAATAGTGCAGTGGAGTTACGTCATTAGGTGAGAAACCTTAGCAAATCATATGTTATACCGAGGGATTTCAATAATAAACAGTTTCTATTAATTTAATAAGAGGTAATCAATATTAATCAAGATTACAGGCAATTATATATATTATTTCTTGAATCACACGGTTGAATTAGATTATTAAACACACTTGTCGTTTTCATCATTGTGTTTGAAAAATATAGTCAACTACAAGAATACTTTTCAAGACTTCAAATTTTGAACAAAGTAAAAGAACTTGGTATACTTGTCTTATCGTTCACTGCCGAATTTAACATAAAGGATGAAAGCGTAGGCGTAATGGAGGTGTGTGTGGCAGTGAATTATTGTCGGTTGTTGGGGATTTCTGTAGGAGAACTGTTACAGTGTATGGGATGGAAGTTGGGTGCTTACTATTGGTAGATATTCAAAGTGAAAATGTGTTAGCTTTACATTAAAGAGAGTTGCAACCGATTGAATGCAGAAGACATTCCTTGTGCTACAACTCTGTTACAATTATAGGGAATTAAATTTTGTGCGATAGTGTTTAAGATGATGACGGGCTGAGTGCAAACAGTGTGTAGAGGAAAATTGACGAAATGTGTGAAAGAAGGAGGTGTGTTTTACTCAATTTCGACTTGACTCGTATTATTGGTGGCTGAACAACTTTCAATGCACTTTTGTTCAGTGGTTGTCACCAATGTTTTCATTTTTGACGACAGATACGTTATATTATTGATGTGTATCTTAATCAAGTCCTTTTAGTCTTTACTTAACAGGTACAACTGATAATGATAATTTATTCGTTATTGCAATTTCCTATTCACACTATTCACGCTTACAGGCAATCTAAGCCTTCCCTTCCGTGAATTGTAATTAGCAACTCTCTGTTGCTGTCGTAACCTCTCCCGGGAATGAAAATTATACTGGAACTTTTGGTGTTTAAGGTTTCTGTTTTAATTTCACAAATGCATGTTCTTGATTGCACAATTAAATTACAGATTTTCAGAGCTAGTCTCAACACCCTGAAATTGGGGTCTACTGTAAACTTTTTTGTTATTGAATTATTTATCGGTAATAGGCAAACTTTTAATGAGTAATTACAGTCCAAATTAACTTTAATTTCCATTGCACGTACGTAAATGTTAGACAGTAAGTGTCTCCATTAAACTTATACAAAATGATTCATTCCCTGGACCATATGCTCCTATCTCTGACTTAATGTCGTTAGGATAAGCACCGGTACACTTATTGAACAGCCATAAACCTGCGTAAGTCGACGCAAGCGATCAACTTGATCTTGGCGGGGTGCTTGCTCATTTATCCAGTCCTTAATACATGTTGTTCATTCTTTCTGGTATTTCATTGGTAGTTAATTTAATTGTAATCTTCGGTTTCTTTAATGAAAAAGAGGGTGTCGGTCGTTGAATGTTCGGCTCATTATCTTGATATGCCTTATGGGCCTTGTGAGGTTAAAAACAAAATGATTTATGTTGGGGGCATAATATTACATTTTTGTACAATCTACGTTATTTTATTTTTTGGGGTCTAGTATTTCAAACCGACGAGCACAGTGTAATTCATTAACTAACGATATGGTCGTTATCTTCTTATTTTACAGTCAAAATATGTCAAGATAAAGTCTGTGGTGTAATAGCAGTTACTGTTTACCTTTCCCAAAGATACATAAATGTCTATTGATTCATGGCCAAACTAAAAAAATGATTGATTGATTGATTGTAATAAAATCATATAGCCATATCGTGAAGGGTATTTCTATAAAATTGAATTAATGATCGTATACACCTCCAATATGCTTACTCATTCAAAAACATGTGGGAAGTGTTGTACCAGCTCCTCAGTAATTACCTTTGCACTTTGCATGTCGTTATAGTCATACATTTTACGACTTTGTATATTATACAAATAAAGATATGAATTTATTATATTCTTTCGGTAACATTACCAAACAATTTTCTATGTCAATAAAGACTTAATGAAATACATCGAATGTCTATCAGACATATTAATACATTAAGTCGTCGAATTTTACAAAACATTTTCAAAATAAAACGTCTTCTGTTTCTGATCTTTTTTTTCTTCCAGTGATCGACACTCTTTTTTGTTCTGTGATTGCATTTTGTTTAAATTAAGGATTGATGTGGTCTTTGCCGTTATAGAGTTTGCATGAGTTGCCACGTGCATTTTTGTTAGACTCGACTTTATAACAAAATGATTTTCCTCGCTAAATCCAGGCAAATATTTATATTTTAGTGCACGCTAAATTCCTCTTATTAATGGAAGCTTTGTTTCCTTGTATTTTAATGAGCGGTTACACTCTGGAAATGATATCTGATTAACTCCCTCTTTGTTATAATCGGTTGCATGGCACATAGGCACAATACGATTTAAACCACTACCCACTTGGGTATTGTACTGCACATGGCTCATCATCGAGCGATTAGTAGTTGTATATATCCTCGTCTTGACAATCATTATCTCGATTCATGGTATAAAATTGTTGGTTGTTGTTGTTCTAATCACTGTCACTGGTAATCATGTTGTCCATATACTGTAAACTGATATCTACTATTTCTATTGAATTATATGATAATAAGAGAATATTATTTAGAGGCAATCAGGCATATTGTACCAAGAAACCCCCATTAATATCATAGTGCGGCTTTCCACCGTGCAACCTTTGCGTAACCAATGTATCAGCTCTTGTGTCAAAATGTAAGCGGTTACATGCATTTTCACCGACAAAACTTTAAATCTAAGTCAGATAATTGAAATAATTTTGAATATGGATATCTAGACGATGCAGAAGTAAAAATTTCATGCTGACTTTTTAATGATAATTTAGTAGGCGGTTTGTAGGTATGTTTCTCTCTCAAAAAATACATCCACCAATTATGTGTAATTTATTTTAGCAGTTTAACTTTAAATAGTAATACATCTTTATGTTATGTTGAACGTAACAAATTAATTTTAATTCTGATAATATGTGATATTTCAAACGGTTCTACAAATTGTGATTATCATTTTTCTGCTTACAGAGAGCTATGGAACACAACTTATTGGAATAGAATGGTAAGATCGGAGGATCATGGAAATTGTTTTTTTAATCTTACTGCTACCAAGAGAAACAAGTACCACAAACGTGAGTGATTTACTTTATCTAATCACCTAAGAAGACAAGGTGGTTTCTCAGTTTCAATAACGATTCAAAATAATTCAATGGTGCCATCAACTTAGACTTTGTTATACTGGATGAATGACTTATTAAAATCTACAGAAAATTGTGTATCGAAGTGTATAAACAAACATTAAACAAAGTTTCATAAGTTTCTGTATCTGAAGGCAATTAAGACATCTAATAGCAATTTGTATTCAAAGGACACAAATCATTCCGCTTTATTCGTGGAGAATATTCTGTAATGAATCGTGCATTTCTTTTCTGCTATTGAACTGTAACCAACAATTTTGACTTTTTATACTGGATCAATGACTTACTAAAGCATACAGCAACTTGTGTATCACAGTGTATAAACAAGCATTACACAAAGCTACATGAGTTTCTATATATGAAGGAAATTGGTACACGCAATAGCAAATTGCATTATAACAACAAACCTCGTTCGTTTTATTCGTGGAGAAGTTTCTGTAATGAATCGTGCCTTTTTTCTGTTGAACTGTAATTGTTATAAGACGACGTATTGACAAAAGCAATGCAATAGCTTACTAGGAGGAGAATTTCCTTACAAGCTTTAAAATGAAAAACAAGAGTAGAGAAAACACAATAACAAACTCCCACTCAAAATTACGTAACGGAATGTAAGATAAAAAAAATAATAAGATATAAGCGTCAATAAAGAAAATAACATACAATATCATCCTTTCCATAACAAAATACGAACAATTATTTGAAAGCATCCTCCATGTTGGATCCATCCTTTCGCCGTTGCACTGGACCTACGTGCGCGTCCGTTACATTCATGCATCAACAGATAATGGAATAACTTGACCACCCCTTGTATTAAAATACTCCACTCCCCCTGTTATTGCAACCCCATACCCGGGTCCATAATCTATATTTGATCCACCAACCTTCCCCTCTTATAGTTATTTTCCAAAGCACAATTTTCATTCGACCCATCATATTTCCCGTTGTCTTAGACCTACCTTTACCCGCACCTTGTATTGGAACCACTCGCCCTTCACATAAATTAGTCCCACCCGATTACTCTTTACATTTGAACTTCTCGCTTACTTTTTATATTGGGTCTACCCGCCCGGCCTTTATATTGGGCCGAACCGCCAACAATTTAAATTTGGAGTAACTTATGACCCCCGCCCGTTCCATATATCTCACCGCTTTCCCACCCCTAGTATAACCCTCACCCGATCCACTAAAGAAGTGGCCCCCATTCTGCCGTTTTTATTAGACACATAATCTAATTCATATATGACAATCTCCGTGCACTGTTGTGGGTCTACCCACTGGACCGTCATAATATTCATCCTCTCAACCTTCTATTGGATCCTTTCGCCGACCTTTTGTGTTGGCCCCACCCTCCCTACCTTATACGGGGTACAACTCCTACCTTATATGGGACCTACCCTCCTAATTTGATTAGATTCGTGCATTGGACTCACACACCCGACTTAAATATATTAAACAAGCTTCCCGCTTCATATTAAACACACCTTTCCTACACTCATAATGAACTTGACCCATCAACCCGGCTTTTTAATGGACCATTGCGTCAGGTGCTTATAAATATCACAACCAGCTATATTTTGTATTGGACCCACCCGAACGCCTTTTACACTGGACCAATCCGCCAGTCCTTTTACCATCTGGTTTTAATAGTGGATATTGCCCGTTCCTACTATTGAACCCACCATCCTTCCTCTAACGCCTGTTATATTTTTTTTCACTTCACTGTCTCTAATATTGGACTCAATTAGAAACCATCATTTTTGATCTACCTTTCTACTGTTATGTTGTCCCAACTCGCCCATTATATTGGAACCGTTTTCAACCCTTTGATTGTACTCTTAATCCCGCCCTTTATATTGACCCACATGTCAACTCTTTATATTCAAAATATCAGCCCAACCTTTGCAGTGCCGATCCTTACCTAAGGATGGGTAGTAATTATCACCTCAGTTATTGAGGGTTTCAAAACAAATTGTGATATTGCGGGTTATAAGATACCGATACGATACGCACAGTAATTCTCATTCCAAAATACATTGCAATAAAAGTTAATGCATTCATTTTTGGCTTTTCTTCTGACGATCTACAATTTCTACATTGGTATATCACCATTGCTGTTTCTTTTGTTACGCTAAGTCGTATTTAAGCAAACCGTTGACAAAATATGCTCTTATTTTTTGTAGCTCATATTTCATGTCTGTCGTTAATAATTGTGGTGGTTGAGATGGGATATACTTTTGTTTTTCGATATAAACTTCAGCCCCCAAGTATTCGTGATGGTTGATTTTCTGTAACGATATGTGATTTTCTCTTTAAAATTCCGCATTCATTATCATTTAAATGACTAATTGGCCATTGGCGGCAGATTGTTTTCTTTCTCATACGTATCTGCTGTTGAGGAACGCATAACCGCAGTAATTAAACCACCACGCACCTGGATACAATGTTGCACATGAGCCGTCACCGCCACAGTAAGGCCTGCTGCATCGATCATTGTCCCAATCTTTTCTTTAAAATTGCTCATAATGTTTTAATCATTTAAATTAATCAAGTTAACCATTATAAATTACTTAGTCATAACTTCAAAACATGACTTTGTTTGGATTGTACAGTTACCTAATTTGCAGTTTTAAAATGAATGATCACCATTATAACAAAATAGTGATTATTTGTTAAGTTAGGTTGCATCAGTGTTCTCTAAGTTTTAAACATAGCTTACATCAGTATTTTCTAAGATTTCGTGCCGTCTCTGAAATGTAATTGCAAGCAATACAACGAATTTTTTAGGAAATTATCGAGGAAATACCTTTTTTAAATGATTGTACTTGATACATTCAGCCCCATATCACCCACAATGGTTCTTCTTAATGATGAGTGATGTAAAAAAGATCTTGAACTATTCAATTCAATCACAGATAAATATACAAGTTCGACAATTTTCGTTTTAGTGTCTAAAACCGTTAATTAAATATCTTAGGAAAACAACAAATAGATAACAACATCAATACAAAATAAATGTTTTCTTAATAACTGGATAATGTTGAATTAAATGCAAGACGGTCGCTGACGACATCAGTTCACATTTCAGTGGCATGCATAGTGTGGCTAAAATACACATTATTTCATAACTTTTATTTCCCGTACTAAACCCATGCCCTATAATGCCAAACTGGAATAAGCAGATTAAAACAGCAGCAGAGGTTCTTCTTTTCCATGCAGGTATGGAGTTTTCTCAGTGGTGGTGTCTTTGAAACGCTCCAACCTGCATTGAAGTTTTTCTTTTTTCTTAACCGTCACATTTGTATTCCTTATTGTCTATCAAAGGTACGCTTTACCCTCCGTTAACGTAGATACCGTTAATCAACGTTACTGCGTAATTAAACAAGAGTTTAATTCGAGTAATTACAGTCCCAACCAGGATGCCAGACAATCCCTTTATTGCATGATGTGGATCCTTCTTGTATGTATCTTTCATTGAGGTAAGCAAAGCTGCAATCGTATTTGCTTTTACAAATCCCTTTCATTACATTTAAAAAAAAATGTAGGCCTATGTTATAGAATTAGGTGCCATTAAATTCGCTTCGTCTAATGGTACTCAATTTTATTGAATAAAATAAAATTCATTAGAAAATGATACGATTAACTCTTAATTACATAATGTATCAATCTTCGTAACAAACGCGATGCGAAGTGTGATGCCTAGAGTGTGACAAATGTAACGCTCAGAGTTGAATAATCTGAAAAGAATAGCTCAAACTTTGAGAAATTCACATCCTGTACTTTTTTTTTTAAATTGCCATATACACGCTTAGGAAAGTATTCTGTAGTTTTGCAATTCGTATTAGAAATGATTATAGGAGACTATAGGAAGTTGAAAGTATCTTCTTACAAATATGCTACGTGAAGATAATCTTACATGATATCATATCACCTATTAGAGAGGACAGGCAATTTCCGCTATATCATTTAAGTTTGGCATTCATACAACCAGCTTGCGGTACTCGGGTACAATTCCTATCCGTCTATGAACTTAGAATACACTTCCACGTGTAGTGTTAGTTATTTATTTGTCCAAATATAATTGTCGGTGTTGCGATGAAATGGATTAAGACGTAAATATTCTAATCTGGCTGCATGCATCAAATATTTGTCCAATTAATTTGGAAAAATAGTAAATTTATCTATGATTATATTTTAAATAACAACCGTCGAATTTATCTCCATAGTTAATTTGTGCTTTAGGTAGTCTCGAAGGTGTAATAATCATTCTATAAAAATATAAACAATTGTTTCATTTTTAGGGCTCCTCGATATTCAGGAATACACTAATTATGTATGGTATTTCCTAAATCCGTAAATAAGGCCACACCCGCCTGACTATAAACATGGCACCACCTATTGATTCCCTATCAAGCACTCCCCCGAAATGATATTCATGAACCAATCTAAGAATTTTAGATTCTTAGCTGTACTTTTCCTTCCCCACAACATTCCGGCCGTCCATTGTAATATGATTATACATTTATCATTTTCATTTTTCATTTGCAATTTTTGTGCACTATCAACACCCCGGGTGCCGTCTGAGCAGTTGCCTTTTTTTCACAATTTTCGTAGTGCAGATATCAAAAATCTAATTTCTCATACTGCTGGTCTCAAAAAAAATGCATATTTTTATACTGCGGTATCACAAATCACTTATTTTTGTATTGCAGGTTTTAAAAAATCACTTATTGTCGTACTGCAGGTATAAAAAAAAATCCATTTTCGTACATCAGGTATCAAAAATCACTTATTCTAAGCTGCATGTATCAAAATCATCAACTTTTATACTGCAGTTACCAAAAACATATCTCATACTACAGTCCAATTTTGAAAGTCTGGACGGCACACATCTACAACTTTAGTACAACCCCCCCCCCGTCCCACCCTCCTTCCGTACACACGGCTCTACTTCCTTCACTCACATTCATCCTAGTCTCGATTTGCCAACACGGCCTAAGCTCAAAGATGCAACATTCAACTTGGTGTAGTATTGGTACTAAAGCTTAGTGCCAAAGACAGTTGTTATCTTTATCCATGCGATTGAAAACTGGATAAAAGTTGTCAATTGGAAATTCATACAAGATATTTATGATTTGAATTTGGCATGTAAATTCCATAGCATCTCAGAATCATGAGCTGTCATGCTAAAATTATGTTCCCGACTCGTCATTTGACCTCTTTAAAATTCAAACCTAGTTTAAGATGATTATGTTCATTTCACCTTTACACCCTTAGGTGCAGGGCCACTATTTTGCCTAATATTGCTAATATTGCGGACCCACCATTCCGACCATAGCGGTGGATCAAGCTTCCACTGCTAATATGTATTCATCCTCTCACCGCTTGACGCCGACCAGCTCTTCAGGCAATTAATTATAATCGATTATCCCGTTCCTTAAAACGGGCCTTCCTTCCCTTCCAATACATTAAGCTATCCCAAATATCATGGCAGTACACTCCATAACACCACGTGCTTCACATGAGCACAGTAACTTCCATACACGAGCTAGGGCGACCAGATTGCAAACTCATATGAAACTTGGAGTATATCCCCAGCGAGGACTCAGGTCGGCCGGGCCATAATAATTTCCAAAAGTGTACAGTACATCCTCGCCTGTTAAAATAGATGGCTTATCAAACAAAGGAACTTCATACTCATATTCTTAACATTAAATGTATTTCAAAGAAAATTTATCAGTTTTTTTTCTATTGTCATTATTTCTTCTCATACTTTCTTCAAACCTTACAAGATTCTGTTTCACTATTTTTCTGATAAAACCAATTGTTTTCCAGCTACAAAATCGCAGGACAAAACAACATAAAGCACCTAAAGACTTTGAGAAATCTGAGGCTATGATGTCACAACTAGACTGATTTCAGTCGTTTCGGCATCAATGATTCCAAACTTTAAACTTAAATATCTCCTTGGCGAAATATAATTTTTGAATGCTTTTTCACCATTCTGTTGATTTCGAAGATAAACTTTCGACTTTCAGATAAGATAAACTTGCTTGACCCCTAAACTAATCTTTTAACGAATAAAATAAACAGCTGAACAGGGCAGCGGAATAAGAGGCACATATATGATTAAACACCAGTTCAGACATTAAAATTTTCATTCCTTAATTTGTTGTTCAATATAATATTCTGTTGTTCTTATTTATTTCAATAATTAAGAATAAACATGATACATTTTGCATAATAGTTAATACTTTTCTGCGCGCTTTGCGTACATGATCCAATGTTGTCTGTAGATTCCCCTTTGACAATTAGTACTAGTGATATCTACTACATTTGTTTAAGACTCATTATGACGGTAATCATACCTGGACTTCTTTTTTGTTGACGTGAGTCCAATGTTTCAGAATTAAAGAATACATTTCAAACAACCATCGTTCATTTTAGACTAATTTTTATCTAAATCATTTTTCTAATGTTTCAAAATTGATACTGATTTTGACGTACAACTTTTAAACTCTTGACAAAATTTGGCGCTTTGTCTGAATCGTAAGTTGAATACATAAAAATCCAGCCAATCTATACCTAAATTTAATTTGCACTTTTACTCTAAAGGGTGGTTCCAGAGTTTCTGTTATCTGGTGATAGAGTGGCTAACCTTCCAAAAATGAATGTCTTGCTATCATTAAAATCACTCACAAGTTTTGCAATTTAATCCATTTTTTCCGAAAAGCAAAGAATTCAGGCCCATTGCAATGTCAGAATGTGGTGGATAAGTTGTAACTTCGAGGTATACTGTGCGTATAGTGATATGCCTTCTTAATTATTGTTGCTTTGGAGAAACAATGCTTTGTTTATCGTTATGCGCGATAAGGTACAGTACATTTTTTAACACTTTTAATCGCATCCGCAAACATATGTTATAAACGGTGAAATGTATCTTATAAACAAAACGCAGCAATCCCCTTCCCCCAACACACCCACCCCACACCACATTATCTACACACTCTACACGTAATTGTACGTACTTCGTGTATGGGTGGCACATAATCAAATTTAGGACCAGTTTTGTGACTTGACTTGGAGCAAGAAATAGGTCATCTAATAGACTGCACATATATCTCTTGGTCAGTAATATGCACAATAGCCAGTGTCACATAGTCAGAAGTAACAAAATCTGTTTCAAAGTGGTTGTGAAAAACTCTTAATTTCTACTCGCATTTATAGAAATGATAATTATGTGCATTGCGATAATTCCAAGTGACTGAGATGCATTTTGCAATGGATATGACCTGGCAATCTCCCCAAAAAGTAGTATTTTTACCTATCAACTTCTACTTCTTGAAATGAAAATACTACATTTCATTTCTCAATTGGGCAAGTACAAATCGTTTCTAATCTTAATATACTGATATCGATCGTTTTTAACTTGTTTTATCCGAATTTAACATTTGTGTCAATATGAAAGTAGCTCATTTGAGGAAGAAAAAAGTTCTGACCAATATTTCCCACTTTGGAAATTTTAGAAATAAAATTGAATTGTTTAGAGATCATGGCAAACATAAATGTCTCTTTGGATGGAAGACAGATGGGACTGGCTGACTTAATGTAAAAAGGGCTAGCTCAAAACGATTTTGGAATACAATTTTTTTGTCAAATTTAAAAGTATATTATTGAAATGATGGGTTAAAATCATTCCAAGATGTAACTTTTGTGCGTGTATGTGTGTGTGTGTGGGGTGAAAGGTGGGTGGTGGGGGGAATCACAGTGATAAGCTGCAACATGTTATCATAATTTTCGAGGCGACTAGAAAATTTATATTTGAGTTTTCAAGTTGTAAGGCGTTTTGATGAATCAACAAAGTTTTCTTGCTGCTCCGTTGAAGGAGATGAAATACATATTTTGAAGAAAGTGGAATATTTGAAATTGACTCAATAAATGAATGAATGGCATTCGATTATCTAGGTTGGTTTCAATAAGTGGATGGTGTATACAAATTACTTGATTTTAGAAATCGCACTATTTCGCAAATCGCATTAACTTCTTCCTTGCGCTAAGAAATATGATCCTATATTACCTTCCGCTACTGATTGATGATTGTACTAAGTATCCATTCGTCCAAAATGGGTCAATCAGTCCGGGAGCAATTATGAGCAATCTGTTTTATTGATTTTTTCAAAAAGACGACCCTGAAATTTAAAAAGCAGCAGCGAATTTTTTTGAGTATCTATTTACTATCCGTCTCCAAAATTTCAGGATATCCAGTTGAATTTTGGACAATCCGGAGCGGAAATTGAGAAACCCCATAAGTTTAGTCTGGGCTAGTTAAATGTGTAGGGTCATGTGACGACGTAATACCTAAATGAACCCATTTTATGGGGTACTTCAAAGCACCCAATTATTTTGGTTGCCCCCGGACTGTCAATGCTATACACTTACCAATTCAAACTAGGCCCATGAATGGTATGAATTGAACGTTGGACGCAGGAAATGTATGAATAATAATGGTTGGTATATTCAAAGGGGGAGGAATTAATCTTAATGATATAATTACAATTTTTAACTCAAGTAAAACACGTCCTTCAATAATATTCGGCCATCTTTGGCAGTTTGAAAAACTGTCAGAATTGTTGAATACTGCTCATCTTTTCTTTTCGTATTCAAATACGTGCGTTTGGATGTGTGGGATACTGCGTGGTCCGTCCTAAAAATTGCGTAATGAAAACACTGCTAACAAAGGAAGTGTCGTATTATTACTGAGCCAAAAACAGTACAGAACTTTTCAAATCTGAATCGTAAATTTCAGGCTTTGGATATTGCCAAATAGCCGACATTCTTGTATCTATGATGGACCAACGTGTCTATGATTGGTCAAATAGATACGCGATAAATCGCATCGACCAATCAAATACAGAGGGATTCTTGGTCGTCTATAAAATTCACATCTTAATTTTTCTAAGACATAATAATTGTAGTAAATCCAGGATGCATTATAAGTTGGAAATAAGTCGATTGGGACAAATACATTCAGATAACAGTAGAACCGAATTACTTTCCGTAATTAGACTTTGTTATCTAGTTGTCCGTGTCTTTCTTGGTTATGTATTTCACACAACAAGAACGTGTGGTTTGTTTACAGGAGAGTTTGAAACTCTTTATGTGTAGGTTCAATAATTATCGAAATAAAAAGGAAAACGAATGTTTTCAATAACGATTTGTCACTCTGAAGTAAAAAAAAAAAGAAAGTACGATTTCAAATTAATTTATATTTCAGGTTACAAGCAAGTGTATATTAACAATTGTATTTCCGTGCAAATTGAATGAGATGAATGAGATTTTTTCTCTAGAGCGAAACATGTTTTTTATGTGTAAACATTCATGTACAGTACCTTAGCCACAATACGAAAAATTGTATACTCACCACACACTCTGCCAAAAATGGAAAATTATAGTAGATATGATATATATCCTGTTTCATTTAAGTATTCAATTTGTTTTTATCCCAGTGATTTCTCTTTTGGAAAAAGGAATTACACGATTTTCTATCGTACACTGCAGATGTAAAATTAGATTAGTCTTTTTTCCACAGCTGTAGCAATTCTTAATGTGTGTTTAGCTTTGAAATAAAATATGTACTTTATTTCATACATATCATCCGTCTTCATCTGGATTGAAACCTTACATGATAATGGAAGCACGAAATTATACACTGTCTTGAGATGTATTGAAAGTTATGTCATGGCTCATGACACTGAAAGTATTGAAGGATGCCACAATGTGATTAATTAAAACATCCATAGAACATACAATATGAGCCGATTCAATTTGCAAAGGTTTTCATACGTAGATTTTTGCGCCTTTAAATATTTGATCGTCTTATGCATTTTTTCTTGGTGACCTGCATTTGCATTATCGTTTTGACCTAGTTGACAACAAAAGATCTTTGCTTGAATTCTCACTTTTGGTCACTTTCAAATTGACACTTTGAAACAATCAATACAACCATACCTTACAACTTACATGTCTTCTCCGATTTCAAAAAATATTCCTGGAATTATAAAAAAAGAGTTGTATATTTGGTTTCTCAGAGTTTAACGGATTCGACGAACATTCATTTCCGTGAATTTTAATGAGTATCTTATTCTATAAATTACAACAAGGGATTTTACTACACAATGAAGTAGAATCCTCCTTGTACGTATCTGCCGTTGAGGAAAGCATCACTGCAGTATAAACCATTGAACCACCACGCACCTGGGGCCCATGTTGCACATGATACCCCGTCCCAGTTATCATTGTCCCGATCTCTGGTAGAAAACTGTTGGTTGTTATTTCGATAGATCATGCTGTCTCCTGCAATTTATCGACAGGTAGATATGTATTAAACAATAATTGAATTGTCTTTGTTACTTTCCAAATTTATTTTCAGTGAATCAGCAGTTGCCATATTACAATACAACCTTCTCCGAAAAAGATATCGACACAAAAATAACATTTCTGCATTATATTACATTACAAGAAAAAACAAACATTCAAATCAAAGTATTCACAGATCAAATGATAGCCTAGAAATGGAAGAAATCAAAATATATACATGATTATGTAGACTAGCATCAGAAGGAAATGCAAGTTGGAAGGTTAGCGTAAGGAGGAGTTATGAAATATGGCGGATTGATGGTTGGATAGGTGAGTTGTTGGTTGGGATATTCTGGGTTGGAGGATGGTGTCTTGAATCAATGATGGGTCAGTTTCTTGGATGATTGGTGAGTAATTAGAAGATGGGTTCAAAATTGGTTGGATGGTATGAGGGTATTTTGGCGCGAGACGTTATGAGTTGGGTAGGTGTAGGTGGGTGTGTCGCGCAAAGCGTGTTTGTGTGATAAGTAAGTGGGTTTGTGCAATAGGTTGATGTGTTTGTGTAATTAGTTGGTGTAATTTTGTAATTAGCCAGTGTGTTTTTATTGTGGCGGGTGGGTTTGTGTAATTGGTGGTGTGTTTGTGCAATTGGTATGTTTTTTTGGTGGGTCAGTGGGTTTCTGTTATGGTGGGTGGCTTTGTTTGATGGATAGGTGGGTTTGTTTTTGTAATGGGTGGATGTGTTTCTGTAATTGATGGATGTGTTTGTGTCATTGATTGGTGTGTTTAAAAAGGTCGATGAGTTTGTGTTATGCTGGTAAGTTTTCCAATGGTTGAGTGGGTGTGTGTGTTTGGTTGGTGTGAGTGTAGTCGATGCTTTTTTTGATAGGCTAGTAGGTTTGTGTTATTGTGTTTGTTTTTTTGATAGGTCGGTGGGTGGGTTTTTGTAATGGATGGATGTGTTTGTGTGATTAGTCAATATGTTTTTGTGATAGGCTGGTGGGGTTGGAATTGTTCGATGGGTGGATGGGTTATTTCAATGAGTGGAAGTGTTTGTGTAATTGTTGGGTGTGGTTTTGTGGATGATCGGTGGGTTTGTGTTACGACGGATGAGTTTTTCTTTGATGGGTGGGTATGTTTTTGTAATAGGTGGATTCGTTTGTATAACTGCTGGATGTGTTTTTGTGATGAGTCTGTGGATTTATGTTATGGTGGGTCGGTTTGTTTTATGGGGTTTAATGGGTGGGTGGAATGTCTTGATGAGTGGGTGAATTTTTGTGATATATAGGTGTGTTTGTGTAATGAGTGGATGTGTTTGTGTAGTTGTTAGGTGTTTTGATGGTTCGACTGGTTTGTTTTATGGTAGTGAGTTTGCTAATGGTTGGGTGAGTGCGTGTGTTTGGTGGGAGTGTTTGTGTAATTAGTCGAGTGGTTTTTGTAATAGGTTAGTAGGTTTGTGTTATGGTGGGTTTTTTTAATAGGTCGGTGGGTAGGTTTTTGTAATTGATGGATGTGTTTTTGTGATAGGCTGGTGGGTTTGTGTTATGGTGGGGAATTGTTTGATGGGTAGGTGAGTATGTTTCTGTAATGAGTGGATGTATTTAAGTAATTGTTGGGTTTTTTTGTGTGATGGGTCGGTGGGTTTGTGTTATAGTGGTAGCTTTTCAATGGTTCGGTGGGTGGGTGTATTTGGTGGAAGTCTTTGTGTAATTAGTCAATGTGGTTTTGAGATATGCTGATGGGTTTGTGTTATGGTGGAGGATTGTTTGATGGGTAGGTGGGTATGTTTCTGTAATGAGTGGATGTGTTTGTGTAATTGTTGGTTTTTTTGTGTGATGGGTCGGTGGGTTTTGCTACGATGGGTGGGTTTTTGATGGGTGGGTGGGTGTGTTTTTGTAATATGTGGATTTGTTTGTGTAATTGGTAGTTGTGTTTTTGTGACAACCCAGTGGGCTTGTTTAATGGAGGTTTAATGGTTGGGTGGAATGTTGTGATGAGTTGGTCAACTGTTGTGATATATAGGTGTGATATATTGTAATAAGAGGGTGATTTTTTGTGATATTTAAGTGTGTTTGTGTAATGGGTGTGAGGGTTTCATTTAAAGTTTTCTTTCTAGAGTTCGTAGAACTAGTAGTCCTTCGTTTATCAGATCCGTAACTTTAGGAAATATGTCTGAAAGGATACACACAATATCAAAATGAATCTTTCAATTATTTGATTTGGAAGCTGGGCCCAAAGCATTTGTAGCGTGGTCCATGTCAGATAAAAATAGGGGTGAATCCGACACCAGCCTCTTATGTATTTTGCTAAAAGGTTCATCAATTTGAAGGCAGTTACTTTTTTTCTTTTGCTTCTCACTTAATTTAGCCTTTGAACAATTGCAAATATTCATTATATGAGTAGGGTTTTATATAGCTTCACACAACTTCTCGGTGTAAAGTTTCTGTTTGGCCTAATGAATATAGCGTGAATGCGGTAAAGCTGCGTTTCCAATATAATTAATAATTCAACCAAATCGACCTGGGTCAATTATTAATGAAATAATTTATGTTGTATATCAAGTGAATTTACCTTTGAATTTCAGGGATACAAGAACAGGGTTTTCTGAGCTCTGCTGTTTAAAATATTTTGTCATGACATTTGCTAATTGGACCTCATAAGCTGGAGAATCGGGTGAATATAATTTATGTGCAATATATCATGTAAAAACCTTACAGTTAAACTTCTAAGGCCGTAAAAACCATTTCTTCATTAAGCCAATCAAAAGGTTCTCCTCGATCCCCCATCCCCAAAATTACATATTACCTTAGTACATTGATTTAATCCAAAACGAAAAATTTGTAAGTTACGAATCTCTAACGGGCTTTAAAAGTTTTGATTTAACTTGTAATTATTGCCAAGATCTGTACTGAAATAACTATTCAAGTCAGAAAAGACCTGTGATACATTCTGAAGAAGAGGAAACGCAACGCAAATGAGAAACTTTGTTTATGGAATTTGCACTGCATTTTTATGTTCGATGATGAATTGTTCTGCGAGTGACGTTACAAAACTTCCGCTTTCGTCTAGCACTTTTCAATTTTTGCATTGTCGTGAGCATCGATTACTTGATTAGCTTCGATTTGTTCATCCAAATGTTTTCTTTTCGGTACTTGTGACTGATTACTATGCTTTTGATATTGATGATCTATGCAAAACTGTTATAAGTTTAATTTGTATTTGTTCGTGTCATGCCCTTTTAAAGAGGTGTTGAATCACCACAAAATATGTTCGTGTATCATGACCGTTATTTAAGAATTATAATTATGAACTGCTCGTCGTGCAAACTGATTTCCGTAAATTTAGATAGTAGTAAGAAGCTTTGTAATTATTCGCCAAAACCATCGCAGTATGTAAGGTATCTTTTGTCCTCGTTGTACCATTGAGAGAAAGCCATGCTGTACAAATAGAACCACCAGGCACCTGAGGGTGATAATTATCATCCGCATGTGCCTGATGTTCGATTTGTACAGCGTGGCTTCTCTTGATGGTAAAACCCTATGACACTTGCTTAAAAATTCCGGTTAATTTTATATGATTCTTCTTAATTATAGTTTATTACTGAGTGAGCGTATGTTTTTTTCCCCAAACGTTATCAGTATTTTAATGGATTGTTAGATAAGCTACTCTTGGAACTTTTGCACGAAATTGAAATTCAATTTGACTTTTACCTTTTCAAAACATTTAGGTAGTTCTCGACTTTGGCCACGTATGGGAATATGGTGTTTTGAATGAGCTAAAAAGAAAATGGTGTACCAAAAGATTGGATTTCGATTATTGGCGTTTTGGAATAATTCCATATTGTAAAACTGTTTTAATTGGCCTTAATCATTACTTTATATTGTCATGGTTAATCTAGCTGTATGCTTGATGATAGATTTTACAACTTTGGAAAAAAGATTGTAACATTCAAAATTTATATTGACTACATAACACGAGATCATCACCGAATTTTGTTTTCTATTTTGGATTCTTATGCCCAGTATATCATCTCTTATGAAAAAACTTCTTATGTCTATATGCAAACGTGTTCATTCTTCTGTAAGTACTTTGAGCAGTCTGGTTATTTAGCAATTCTTTACAATTTGCATAGGGACGATGATGCAAGTGGATGAGGGTTGTATGCTTCTTAAATGT
>JAIGNY010001960.1:72500-110000 GCA_020152595.1 Chiridota heheva
CTTAAACGCTAAATGTCGGAGGTTAAATAATTGATTCGAAATGTATATTTTGTCGGTCTAGTGTCATCGAATTACCGTAAGTGCAATTGGGTTGTTATCTTGTGATTTGACAAAGGAGAGTTTAAGTTTAACCTCGCAGTAGATGTAACATGTTTCTTAAATGTCAAAGGTCAGGGGTCAACAAATAATAGAAAATTTTGTTTTGCATTTTGTTGAAAAAAAAGTAATTGATAATTTATTGATTGTTGGTAGTTTGATGGAGTGTGTTTATTGGTGAGTTGATGGATGGTCATGCAATGTCATAAAGTTAAGATATTTTTTCTAAGTAAGTTGTATGAATGATCCTTGAAGAAATCGAGACGGTTCCCATTACAGGACAAGTTTGAACCCCTTTTTCTGAGAGTGTAATCACGTATTAGTCTTTGTCGGAATTCATTAGACTAGCGTATTCAAGCTTGATTTTTGATATTATTAAAACAATTTTAATACGTATTGTTTTAAATGTCTCAAATATCATCCTTCTCATTTATATTCAGGAACCTATGCCGGTTTTATTAAAAACAATATGAATAAACAACACAAACTATCATGAAATTTCCGACCCGCAATCAATAACATTTGAACTATTTTAGCTACCAAAGTTATACAATAAATAGTATCAACCAGCAGGCGATATTTGTTATCCCATGCCTGAGATTCACATTTAACAAGCATACAACCTTTATCCACTTGCATCATCGTCCTTATGCAAATTGTTAAGATTTGCTAAATAAGCAGACTGCTCAAAGTACTTATAGAATAATGAACACGTTTCCATGTAGACATAAGAAACTTTTTTTTCCAAAACAGATGATTTACTGGGCATAAGAAATCAAAAATAGAAAACAAAATTCGGTGATGATCTCGTGTTATGTAGTCAATATAAATTGTGAATGTTACCTTCTTTTTTTCCAAAGTCGTAATAATCTATCATCAAGCATACAGATAGATTAACCCATGAGATTATAGAGTAATGATTAGGGTCAAAAAAAACAGTTTCACAATATGGAATCATTCTAAAACGCTAATAATCGAAATCCAAACTTTTGGTACACCATTTCCTTTATTAGCTCATTCAAAACACCATATTCCCACACGTGGCTCCTGGACGAAAACTATTTAAATGTTTTGAAAAGTACAAGTCAAATTGAATTTCAATTTCTTGCAAAAGTTTCAGTGGTAACTTATCTAACAATCCATTAAAATACTGATAACGTTTGGGAAAAAAATATACGCTTACTCAGTAATAAACTATAATTAAGAAGAATCGTGTAAAATTAACCAGAATTTTCAAGGAAGTGTCATAGGGTTTTACCATCGAGAGAAGCCACGCTGTACGAATGGAACCATCAGACACATGCGGATGAAAATTATCACCCGCAGGCTTCTCTCAATGGTACAACGAGGAAAAAAGAATACCTTACAAACTGCGATGGTTTGGGCGAATGATTACAAAGGTTCTTACTGACTATCAAAATTTACGGAAGTCAGTTTGTACGACGAACTGTTCCTAATTCTAATTCTTAAATAACGGTCATGGATACACGAACATATTTTGTGGTCATTCAAAACCTTTTTAAGAGGGCATGACACCAAAAAAAAAAAAATAAGCTTATAACAGTTTTGCATAGATCATCAATATCAAAAGCATAATATTCAGTCACAAGTACCGAAAAGAAACCATTTCGATGACAAAATCGAAGATAATCAAGTAATCGAGGCTACGACAATGCAAGAATTAAAAACTGCTAGACGAAATCGGAAAAGTTGTGTAACGTCACCCACAGAACGATTCATCATCAAACATAAAAATACTGTGCAAATTCCATAAGCAAAGTTTCTCATTTGCATTGCGATTCCTCTTCTTCAGAATGTATCACATGTCTTTTCTGACTTGAATAGTCGTTTTCAGTACAGATGACAATGTTTGCAATAATTACAAGTTGAATCAAAACTTTCAAAGTCCCGTTAAAATTCGTAACTTACAAATTTCATTCTGGAACAAATCAATGTACTAAGGTAATGGGTAATTTTGGGGATGGGGGCATCGAGGAGAACCTTTTGATTGGCTTAATGAAGAAATGTTTTCTAAGGTCTTAGAAGTTTCAACTGCAGGTTATTATACATGGTATATTGCACATAAATTATATTCACCCGATTCTCCAGCTTGAGGTCCAATTAGCAAATGGCATGACAAAATATTTTAAACAGCAGAGCTCAGAAAACCGTGTTCTTCTGTCAATAAAATTCAAAGTTAAATCACTTGATATACAACATGAATTATTTTATTAATAATTGACCCAGCTCGATTTGGTTAAATTAATCATTCTATTGGAAACACAGCTTTACCGCATTCATGCTATATTCATTAGGCCAAATCAGAAACTTTACACCGAGAAGTTGTGTGAAGCTATATAAATTCTTACTCATGTAATGAATATTTAAAATTGTTTAGAGGCTAAATTTAACTGAGAAGCAAAACAAAAAAAGTAACTGCCTTAAAATTGATGGACCTTTAAGCAAAATATATAAAGGGTGGTTTTGGATTCACCCCTATTTGTATCTAACATGGACCACGCCACAAATGCTTTGGGCCCAGCTTCCAGATCAAAAATTGAACGATTCATTTTGATTTTGAGTGTATCCTTTCAGACATCTTTCTAAAAGTAACGGATCTGATAAACGAAGGACTACTAGTTCTAAGAACTCTAGAAAAAATATTCGAATGAAACCCCACACCCATTACACAAACACACTTATATATCACAAAAAAATTCACCCTCTTATCACAATATATTACACCTATATATCACAAAAGTTTACCCACTCATCACAACATTCCACCCTAACCATTAAAACCTCCATAAAACAAGCCCACCAGCCCATAACAAACACAACACACACAGACACCAATTACACAAACAAATCCATCCATTACACAAACACACCAACCCATTAATCAGACATTCCTCCACCATATCACAAACCCATCAGCATATCTCAAACCACATTGAATAATTACACAAACACTCCCACCAAATACACACACCTACCAAACCATTAGAAGGCTACCACTATAACACAAACCCACCGACCCATCACACAAAAAAACCCAACAATTACATAAACACATTCACTCAATACAGCAACATACCCACCTACCCATCGAAAAATTCCCCACCAAAAGACAAATCCACCAGCCTATCACAAAAACACATTTGACTAATTACACAAACACCTTCATCCATTACAAAAACCCACCCACCGACCTAATAAAAAACACACAATAACACAAACTTAATAGCCTATTACAAAAACCACTCGACTAATTACACAAAGACTCCCACCAATCACACTCACTCACCCAATCATTAAAAAATTCACCACTATAAAACAAACCAGCCGAACCATAAAAAAACCAACAACCGCTGTACACAAACACATCCACTCATTACACAAACACACCTATATATCACAAAAAATTCACCCACTTATCACAGTATATCACATCTCTATATCACAACACTTCACCCACTCATCAAAACATTCACCCAGCCATTAAACCCCCATAAACTAAACCGACCCACCATAACATAAATCCACAGACCCATCACAAAAACACATCCAGCAATTACACCAACAAATTCACCTATTACAAAAACCTACCCACACATCAAAGAAAAACTCATCCGTCGTAGCACAAACCCACCGACCATTCACAAAACACACCCAACAAACACAAACACTTCCACCCATTACAAAAACCCACCCACCCATCAAACAATTTTCAACCATAACACAAACCCACCAACCTGTCACAAAAACATATTGACTAATCACACAAACACATCCATCCATTACAAAAACCCACCCACCGACCTATTAAGAAAATACCCCACCATAACACAAACCTACTAGCCTATTATCACAAAAAAGCATCGACTACACTCACACCAATCAAACACACACACCCACCCAACCATTGGAAAACTTGCCTGCATAACACAAACCCACCGACCCATTATAAAAATAACACCCACCATAACACAAACTCATCGGCTTTTTTAAAGTCACCCATCAATTACACAAACACATCCATCAATTAAAGCAACACATCCACTTATTACAAACACACATCCACCCACCCTTTAAACAAACCCACCCACCATAACTGAAACCCACTGACCCACCACAAAAACATACCAATTACACAAACACCCCCACCAAATACACAAACCCACCCACCCAATACAAAAAACACACTCACCTATCACGCAAAGCCACCCACCACAATACAAACACACTGGCCAATTACAAAATAACACCAACCAATTACCCAAACACATCAACCCATTGCACAAACACACCCACTCATCCCACGAACACTCAACGCTCGACACACCCACCTACACCCACCCAACTCATAACGTCTCGCGCCCAACTACCCTCATACCATCCGACCGATTTCGAACCCATCTTCTAATTACTCACCAATCATCCAACAAACTGACCAATCATTGATTCAAAACACCATCCTCGAACCCAGAATACCCCAAGCAACAACTCACCTATCCAACTATCAATCCGCCATATTTCATAACTCCACCTTACGCCAACTTTTCAACTTGCATTTCCTTCTAAAGCTAGTCTACATAATCGCCCAACAAAACAACCTGCAAACATAAAAAATTCTCCGCACCTTTCTTTCACATTTCCACCCAACAACAAATAACTCCCCTTACATCTCTATATCCACAACACTAACCATCTACCCCATTCACTCAAGCTTCCACCCATTCAGTTCATATTCAGTTCACATCCTGCTCTGGTTAGTAATCAAATATATCGCTTTACCAATGTTATTTTATTGACAAATATAAGTTCTTCTGTTTTCTTAACACTTTATACATAAGGATTATTCTGAAATTTCGTCAACATTTTCTAGTGGAAGTTGTTGCTGCCGATTCCTCCTTTCGTCTCCCACTAAATGATGGCGGTACACAACAACTACAACGACGTAAAAAGTGATTTCAAAAAAATCGTGGATAGACTGTAAACGATGATCGGTTTGAACAGAAGTACTACTACATAACACATTTTTGTAAGAATTTTAAATGAACTTGAATACAATATGTACAAAAGAGAGATCTGGATCCATATAGATAACTAAATTCATAAATATAATGTGGCATCCAGGCAAAGGCAAAAACTAGAACAAGCACAGTAACGATAACTGTCAATCGTCACCTTGAACTTTAAACTCTCTATCCGCTGAAATTCATCCGTAAACTTTCACGTATACCACTACTTAAGCTTGCTATCAATATAATTACCACTACAACGTAGAATATAGTAATAAGGTAAAGGGGAATCAAATACATTGTAATAAAATTAATCAAAATATATATTTTGTAAATGTCACTAAACGTTTTTGAGTGAATGGCTTCTATTACAGCAACTTTTTCACATGTAGAAATAGATGGCTCTGACAGCAAGATAAAAGCCAAAGGCCAGATACACGCACGGCATTTATTGTCCTTCGACTATGTCTAAATGACGTAGGGTGAGTCATTGAATTGGCAGCTCGAAACCGGTCAAAACTCATAAGAGTCAAAGAAAACACAGTTACCACCTGAAAAATATATTTGCAAACTTGATGAAAGTAACACATTGCAAAGCTGGAATATTCTGCCAATTGAAATACATCTGTAACCCTGAATATCTCTGGGACGAGAATTGCCAAACACAAAAGGATATCGTTCAACACTAAATTGCCAATTAAAATTATGTTCATATCGTTTCATAAACGTAATAATGAGAAACAAAATACTTCCGTTCAGGGCAATTCCAATCAATAAAAGAAACATATATAGACATACATATTCATTCCGTTTTAAGTTTATCAACTGTGCGTTTAAAGAACATGTATCTGAGTCAAGATGAATATGAAGGAATCATTCTAGGGCAATTAATGTTCGTTCCTCTTTACGTTCTATGTAGCTGCAGAACAATTAGGAATACTTGTCTAACTGACACGTTGTTACAAATCACACGTCTATTCTGCTTCTACTAATGAAAAGAGAAAATATTGTTAATACAAACAAGAAACATTAATATCAGAAAGTAATACACCTACATTAGTAACGATTACCTCACATATAAGTCACAGGTGGAGACTATAGCATATGCAGTGTCCCATACATGTTTACAGTCTCCAGAAAGAAAAGAGTAGAAGAGAACAAATGAAAGGAAAATGTGACAAAAAAATGGAGTATAAAAATTAAAACGAAAGGTAAAAAAAGAAGAAAAGGTGTGAAAAATAGAAGAAACAAATGCCACGTGGTATAGTCGCTTACTATTTTATATCACTTCCTGTGGTCCCAGTAAGTAAAATATTATTTCTTTAACAGAATAGCATAAATAAATATATTGCATAACAGAAACAATAAAGGAAATGGAATGTATTTTACAATATGTGAATTATCATTTGTTCATGAATTTTCAATTTGATCAAATCAAAAGGCAAATCCAAGCAGAGTAAATGTGATGTACTTCTTTAAAAATCAAAGTTCCCAAAAGCATTTTTTTCATATATTGAATATATGCACATACACATTATAAGAATGTGATTTGCTTATCTGTTAATGAACCTTACATTCGAAGTAAAATAACAACTTTTTTGTTTTGTCTTATAAAAAACATATAGAAAGTCATTGATCTGCATTCATAACATTACGTTTTACAGTGCGAGATCATCAAAGTAACAAAAGTTTTAATTAAAATGGTTTTTATATATAAATTATTTATTTTATAGTCGTATATATATATATATATATATATATATATATATTATATATATATATATATATACATATTCATATAATATATATATATATATATATATATTCATGTAAAATACCGCTTTTCGTAAACCATGTACATCAATATCATTCAGTTCTCGTAACACTTCATATCTATAAACAACTTGTGCAGCTACTTACCTTTTATCTTATTGTAAATTTAAAATGCACATACAATCATGTGAAAAACCGTCTTTGAATTTTCAAATTAGGAAGTTTGATTCTCGGCGTATGGTAGACCGAAATCTAATGATTTTTGACCCACGCAATATTTGTGACGTATTAACAGGAAAACAGATTAATATTTTTAACTTTCTATGTCTTTCCTAAATTTGGCAGGTCTTTAACACATGTGAATGTTTATTTTATAAACAGATTAATGGCTCAATACTATAACTATTTATTGTGATAAAAAGTTTTCCTCCTTCTTAAGTATGAAAAAGTAGTCAGAGAATGTAGGTTACTTATCACTTGTCCAGTTGTAACTGGCACAGTTAGCACTTACTTGGCCGTCACGATGGAAACTGGATAGGTAATATAAATAATTAAAGATCAGGCTCAAATGAGAATAGCGAAAATTATTTCTGACATAGATATCTTCCATTTAATCTAAACAAATCTGAAATAACGTTGTCAGTGTACCCATAATCATACTGAGAGAACCAGGGGGAGGGAATAAACAAGATAGTAGCGTACATTTGCTACAGTCAAATTCATGTCATAATTCATGTAGATAAAACATTAAGATTTGCCTTCAAGAACTACAGTGGGCTTGGAGTTTTGCCTGCTGGACTCACTTGTATTTTTTCTAGGTCTTTACTAAAACAACGTTCATGAAAAATCTTTAGAGCTGGTCACTTCAATCTGGTTTAAATGTTCATTAATTTAACAAACATCAAAATGGACGAGCCATGATTATAAATACAGTCCTTTTACAATTATATGCTGTATTTGTAATCATTGTAATCAGTCATTTAAACAAATATTTTAAAAACTTTCTTTTACTTGAATTATTCTAAAAAACCTTATATCTTCATCATTTTTACAATTTGACGAAACAAGGATCCATATATTTCATCAAATCATCGTTCTCTCGTGCTCAAGAAGAGATCTTGTTTCTCAAATCCCAATTCTCTAAATCCTTAGTCCCAAATTACCCGTGATTAGAAATATCAATGAGCTTGAATCATGTGACCAAACAATCATAAGTTTTCTTCCTTTGGTTTCTGGTTTTATTCCCTCGAAAATCCTCCTCCAAGCTAAGATATTTGTCTGTCATTTTGCACTTCATATATGCTTTTACATACACCCGTGATTGTAAATTTAATTGCACCATACAAAAATCTGTCTTCTTTGATATTAAAGTTCAATATTGTATTTTTTGTCAATATCGCTGGCCATACATAATATTTGACGTTTTCTATCGTCAAATGAAGTTAATTTAAATCCCTAAATGTTTTTAAGTGATAAGGACATTCTGATGGAATATCTTTCAGTTTCAGTACAGACTTTAAGTTAAAGTTTCTGGAAGGTTTTAAATTCTTCATCAAAAGATCCATATTTAAAATGAAATCAAAATCCATTGTTGGTTCCGATGCAATCATCATCAGGACTTGTCAATGTGCGGTCATGATAGCGCGTGTGTGAATATATGTGTGCATGGGTGTGCGGATGTGACGCTTAATTTGTTTGCAAACACTACATACATTGCAAAATACCCCACATCCTTCGCGATCTGGTAGGAAAAAGACCTCAAACTGGTCGCTTGCATCATATGTTTTAAAAGGGGCAAATATTTAGTCTCAAGCTACCTTTTACGTTTACATTAGTTAGGGTAAAGTTTACAGTCCCGATCAAACAAAAATCTAAAGATTATGTCCCAGAAATACGTATGGTCAAGTGTAGCTTGATTTTTGGTGATCGGTATGTTGTGGAAGGTTGTAGGGCTGAGTTTATGCGGGAATGGTAGGCGTATATTTTCTTTCTTCTAATAAGTAAGGCAAGAAATTTTAAGTATTGGCAGAATAAGGTTTAAAAACTGCAGAGATCGTGCCATGTCCCGGTATCACAGGATGCGGGAATGGTTAAATGAATTTTCTGTCGAAGAAAGTTTAGCCCTAACGCAGATTATAAAGACCGTACCTTGAAATTTTAAGCTCTAACACGGATTTCCAAGCCCAAAATTTTAATTTCGAGCCCTAACGCAACCCATGGTTTTTTTTGTAAAACTTTAGTTGAAAGAGCATACATTTAAAGTAAATTTGGTACAAAATTCAGGTTGATATCATTTACGTGAAGGAGATATGAATTTAAGAAAAATCCCAATTGCATTTTAAAGCTTTCGTACAGTTTTATGATTTCGTTTTGATGATGTCATAGATGCAATTTCATTGCGAATGTGTATGTATTTCTTTGAACATTAATTGCTTGTTTCTGTATGATTCGAAACAATTTCTCAAAAGTTATTAGAGTATGGGATATTTGGCAATGTATATAAATACCTAACTTTCATCATTTTGTTTTCTAGTAGGTTTTACTAATAAAGAAGGATGATAGATTTTAATAATATACATACATTTTGTGGGAGGTGTTGCTGTGATGCAATACGGGGCTTTTTCCTATCATTTTTTGTTTACTGTCATTTTTTGTGAACTTTAAAATTTGAATATTTCTTGGTAGGAATAACATATCAAACTAATTTTAGCCCTAAATTGTTTCTAAAATTATTCTCTTTCAAATAAAGGGTGACGAAAAATAAGGAGGTATTCTTTACTCTTGGAATTCTACACCCTAAAGCGGATTTTATTTACCCTAATTTGTTAACCCTAACGCAGATTTAGGTGCCCCATAACTAATTTTTAAAGCTTTACGCGGATTTTGTAATCCTAATCTTGATTTGGTAATCTCCAACGCAGATTCGTAAACCTAACAATGAATTGTTAATACCTAAGACTAATTTTTAATATGTGCATTAACAAAAGATACAACATATTAAGCGACATTCATGTAAAGATGCGCCTGTAAAAATTTGCTATCTAAAATTAGTACTCTGAATATCAAATAATGTTTAATAGTGATTCAATCAAACCTGCCTAATAAATATATTATTACAAATCAAAAAACAAAGTAATTAAAAAGAAAGGTGTATTTTAATGTATCATAGAATGCACATATGTGATAAAATATCTGCAACATTAGGCATAAGGGATATTTCCACATCCTCTTTGTTTCCCTTCTCAGCTGCAATGCTATACATATACAGTTTAGACTGCCTGTGTGTGTATGTGTGGGGGTGGGGTAGGTGGGTGGGTGTATTGTGTGTGTGTGACGCTCAGCTCGTAAACACGATATCTCAAGAATCATACATTGGATTCATGTCATAAGTGATACACACAAATGTAAATGTGCCCTATTGTTTTCGACGGTGATGTCATGCATATCAATCAAAAGGCGGGGTTTAAAGTAAAAAAATTCAAATGTTCATATTTTGATAACCACATGTCTGTTAAGTTTCATATGTGGTTTAATTATGATGTGAGCTTGTGTGTAGAGCTTCATGGAACACAAAGTTTGAATTTCATTAATATATATAGTGGGCGAAACTTAATATGATTTTATAAAAAAAAAAAGAGCTTGTGAACACGATTTTTAAAAAATAAAAGCTGTGCCCTATTGATTTTGTTGTAATATCGTGCATATAAATGGTAGGCTGGGCCCAATGTACAATTCTTGAAATGCTCATATTTTAACAACTACGTGATTATTTTAGTTCATATTTGGTGTTATTATGAAATTTGCTGTTGTGTACAGGTCCATGGTTAATATTCTTTGAATTTCATTATTATTAATGGTGGGTTGCGCTTAATATGATTTTGTTGAAAAGAGCCTGTAAACGAAATATTTCAAGAACAATAACACTGGATTCATGTCATATATGGTACACAGATGTGCCCTATTGCTCTTGATGATTATGTCGTGCATATTAATGAGTAAGTGGGCTAAAGTTAAAATCTTTAAATGCGCAAATTGTATCAAATCATATTGTATCATATCTGTTTTGTTGATGTTTGGTACAATTATGACGTTAGCTGGTGTATACTGGTTCATGGTATAAAAGTGTTAATTTCATGAATATACATAATGGGCGGGGCTTAATGTAAATAAATCTTGAAATGCTCATATTTTAGCAACTGCATATCTGTTTTGCTTTATATTTGGTATAATTGCAGTATGTTGTTAGCTAGTGCGTACATGTTCGTGTTATAAAAATGTTGAATTTCAGTTATATACCTAATAGGTGGGGCTTGATATTATTTTTCCCAGAAAAAAAATCCATATTGTGCATCAGAGACTCAAAACCTTTGGTTTTCTGGTTTAGATACCTATCAATGTGAGACTGACCATAATGACACTTATTTTTTTCTTCAAATACAACAAATGAAATTTAATGGACTGTATTGTCATGTCTAAACCGGTAAAAATACTTCCATATCATTTTTCAGAAAACATCCAAGGGTTTTAAAGATTCCCTACTGTTTGAAAGTATACATGAAGTTACATTTCCACTTAGTGATTTATGATTATAAGTGTATCTTGTTAAGTTTCATTAAGATTTGGTAATCATTTGATGATACTTCTTCATAAGATCTTCAAATGGATATTTACGGTTACCTTCTATCTCTGCTTAATGTTCTGCTCGCTTAACTTTGACAAAGTCACAATAGAAAATATCATACTACAAAGAGGCCTTTGAGCTGAGACGATTTCAGTCTGAATTCTGAGATTTGCTTACAAAATTGATCAAACTTAAAGGTGAATGTCCCATTAACAAGGAATAATTTGATAATTTTTCCTCTCACTATTTTGTTTCTTTTCTAATATTCCTTCCGGTAAATAAGGTAAGTATGCACCAAAACTACCCTTTGACATACCAATACATCTTGCCAGTAATGTAGTAAATTGAAGATATTACGTTCTGCGTAACAACATTTTGCATTATTTTTGTAATCTTTCATTAAACTTCCGATTACGACCACATTTTGTGGGTATAATGTGAAAACGACGAGTCGTTTAAAATTGCGCCTATAGCAATTTGAATGTTTGTCACAGAAATTATCATTTCAAAGGAGTTCAGACTTCTTATTTGTCCGTTTTTGTTTTTTGTTTTGTTAGAAATAATAGGGAAAAGGCGAAACCATCGTTTGGCTTCGAATGCAATAAATGAATGGCCTACTTAGTATTATCAGAAAGAGATAGCATATCTTTGCCTGGCCAGTCACTTCCCATCCTTGAAAAAAGTCGCTTATTCGCTTTCGTACGTATTTCTCCCCTCGGATTTATGAATAAATAATGAGCTGAAACATGCTGTTTTTAAAGTGATTACAGCTTATTACGACAAAAAACGTTATCATTACATACAATTTATGCAGATAAATGATTGAAAATACTATCCAAGAACATTTGAAGAAATAATTCCAGCAAATAACAATGAAAATCGAAAGGAATTTATAACGATTTCATATTTGGAAAAACGCGGGTGCAAATAAACGTGGTCACAATCCACATTTCAAGTCTTGGGCCCATACGATATTTACATATATGATAGAAAATTTTTTTTTTTTTTATCTAAATTGATGAAAATAGGCATGAAAATCAGAGGAATCCGGTCAGGGTTCGCAATTTTGCATCTATTTCCAGAGGAACCATTTTATTTCCTTAATATCGTACGATCCAAATCATGATTAAGTCACGTGGTGTTAGTCACATGTGGTCTCGCATGTCAGCATGTACATGCTGCATACATACAGTATAAAATGGCGTTTGCACAAGAAACAGCCACAATTTTTTCGTAATCTCCTGGTAACGTGTTTTTTAAAATAAAATAAAAAGTATATACTTCAGATTACATGAAAGTCTTAATTGTAAATCAAATTTAGAATAAAATGAATATTTAGTGACGACAAAGCTTCTTGAGGCAACTAAATACACTCAGTATATATAGGGTTTTGATAATTAGATCCTTAGTGTATGTATAATCATAATGTGGTGCCAAAACTGATTTTCTAAAATGAAGCCTGTACAGTAGTATTTTCACTATTCCTTTGCTATAATTCATAGGATTAAATACATTTTTATATTTGCTTATGATTCTAAAATATCATTTCACCAGAGATTACTTATCTCAAATCCCAAATCCTTGATTTCATGTACTACCTGTAAGCACATTGTTGCCTTGTAGGCCTATTGGTGTGAATTTTCATCAGCATGAAATTATGGATTTGGACCCTGCCTCCTCTGAAAAAAATTTAAGTTGAGATTATTTTGGTAATTTACTATGATAAGATTTAAACAATTTATGCCAATTAAAATTACACGGATTCAAACATAACGAAAAAAATTCAATTTGTGTTTTTATAAACCTGGCAGGAAATCCCATTCAGATTGTCAGAAAACCACTGATTCGTAATGTGAGAATGACCTCTAAACCCAAACACTGAATATAATAACTGCCCTGAAAAATCATCAAAATAGTCTACAACTTTGCATAACAGCGCTTAATACTCGTGCACTCGTTGTATGATTATGTAGAATACTTTAACCTAGTCGTATGACATATAATGGTACTCTATAAAAAAGGACCAAATATACACCTCAACCAGTGTTCTATATACGCATATCTATACTTGAAAAATGGCATTAACTTGCAACAATGAAAATTGATAATGCTATTCTTAAACATTTGATTTACTTCTGATACTGACAATTTGTATACCCTTGAAATATAAACATAATACACACCAGTACTGTTCTTCAAATGTTCCAGACAATAATACAAAAATATTCACAAAAACTTACATTTTATTAAAAACAATCCCTATGCAAGGTAGGCCTACATATGATTATATGTAGTGCCTCTTGAATTTTATTAACAAAAATTATCAATGAAACACTCAATAGGAAAACTGAAAAACATACACATAAACAGGAAACGTTGTCACAACCACTCAGATCATATTTAAGTCATAAAGCCAGAGCCTAAATACCAGATAATCTGCAGTCTAGATATCTTGGTCTTGAAGTATTTCCGCATTGTCTAATGTATATTTCAAGACAAAAATAAAAAGATTGCATACCAACAAGGCAACACTCTTGGTTGACATTGAAAATAACCTGATTGTTAATTTCATCCTTTAAATATAGAAACTAGATCCATGGTTGATTTTAATTATAGACACACTAATCTCATTTTCACAACAGACCTTGCTTACACTTTAAGCTAAGTAGTAATCTTTCAATCACTATTACAATATATTTCAAATATGCCGATGATGAACAATCATATTGATTCAATGCTGTACATATTAAAACAAATCAAATGATTGCTACTACTACGCCGCCCTAGGCTAGGTCAGAGTAATAAAAAAGATGGATGCAAAATAATAAATCTTTTTCTAGCTACCACACTAACTTACTATTGATCGTGATAAAAATATACATAAAACTTAGTGATAATCTCTATAATGGAGGCTATTTTCAACTATAAAATACTGTCACTAATCGCCACTGGGTCCGTACAAATATGGGGAAAAAATTAGCGTAAATCTTAAAGAATCCGATTAGGGGTTCGGCGTGAATGTTGTCCAAAAAGTAGACCAATATTGAAGTACACAAATTCAAACAAAAAAATACAAAAATTATAAATCCGAAAATATGGAAAATTTGGTATCATTCGAAATTTTTTAAATAATTCACACCTATTTTACCATCTTCACAACTACAATGTTGTCAGGTACCCCCCCCCCCCCTCCATTCTTTCTCCGCCCCTACCCACGTGATATAAAACGTGTCGTCAAGTGATCGGTTTCGCAAAAAATGCGAAATTCTAAAAGTAGGCAAAGAGAATGACGTCACAGCACCTCTTTAACGCGAGGCTGGGAACTGGCTGTGGCATTATATTTAATTTCAAGTTCTTCTTTTCTAATTATACTCCAAAACGATGCCAAAGTCGATGCCATTTTGTGAATCCCTTTTACATCTCACATCTTCCCATACACGTTTTTTTTTTTTTTTCTAATTTTGTAAAAAGTGATAAACATCGTAAAACTATTTTCCTCCTCGAACATGTTGATAATCGTTACACCATGACAACAGCTACCGATTGCATGGTCTACGGAGAAATTATAACAAATAAACACAGGCATCAAAACATCTAAAAAACTACCAGCGGTCTATTATCTGATTATTATTTTTTTAGTATAATACTGATTGATAATATCCTGTAATTTTTCTCAAAAGTGATCATTTAAATCAGATTTCATAGAAATCATGGATTACAAGGGTATTTTATGTATTTATAGTTTCATGAGCAAAATGCAAGTGGCTGGTTACCAAATATGTATGTGTAAACAGATGTCAATTACGTGAATTATCACACAATCCTGGTTACATGTGGATTTAATTACAAGATACGTTTTCTTGAAAATAAAATTGAAAATAAACTTTTCATTTATAACGAAAATTCTGCTTTGAGTTCTGAGAAAACATTTGACATAAAGGCCATAATGTTCTCGCAATTGTGTTTATAAGTGTGTGCGGGCATCTTATAGTTAAAAGCATACTCAGTCTCAACTCTAGTTGACACTCCAAAATTTCCACAAGAAGTATTTTCAGACAATTTGGATGGTTTGAAATTGTGTGCATGAAATGAAATATTGTCACTTCTATTTCATTCAAAATGGGTACAATTACCAAACCAAACCTCAACTCATCAACGTTGTTCCCGATGCAAAACTCAATTAATCAACGCCCTTTGTTTTGTTTTTTGCAATCAGGGCCGTAATTGCCGAGGGACAGGGGCATGCCCCCACACTTTCCGCAGAATTTAAATAAATCAGTACATTTTAGAAAAAAATAATATATGATATACATTTGAGATAGATATATAATAAAATAGTTAAAATGGATACAAATCTGATAATTATACACCAGTGCTGCCATAACAGAGAAAAATCTGCCCAGCTCACTTATTTCCAATGTGGTTCCATACAAACACGATTGACTAACTTTGTTTCAGCTCCATCCCAGGAAATTAACTTATGTAATAACACTATTTGTGTTACCGTAACCAAATAACATATAAGTCTATGCATGGACATTTAACAATTTATGTTTTAAATATCACTAAAATCTTAGCAGATCTTTTTTGTTGTTAAACATAATGAATATGACATTATTTCCAATAACAATACAGATTTCTATGAGACTCATGAGGATGAGAAGTCACTGATTTTAAGACCAATTATATGAGAGAAATATATATATATATATATATATATATATATTATATATATATATATATATATATATACATATATAAATATATATATATATATATATATATATATATATATATATATATATATATATGTATATATATATATATAGATAGAGATAGTGTGAAATGTGTGGAATGCAATTCTCCACTGGAATATTTGAATAATGAATGTAAGATGGTGAGAGAAAAATCATATGCCCTCATCAGGATTCAGACCCAGAGACCCCCGACTACCGTTCAGTTGCTCTACCACTGAGCTATAAGGCCAAGTGGTATTACCCCTCGAATTTTCCCTAAGGCATCAATTTCTCTCGATGCTGCTCGAGTGCAGCTACATAATTAGATAGAGATGGTGTGAAATGTGTGGAATGCAATTCTCCACTGGAATATTTGAATAATATATATATATATATATATATATATATATATATATATATATATATATATATATATATATATATATATATATATATATATATATATATATATGTATATATATATATATATATACATATATATATATATATATATATATATATATATATATATATATATTTATATATATATATATATATATATATATATATATATATATATATATATATATGTATATATATATATATATATATATATATATATATATATATATAGATATATATATATATATATATATATATATATATATATATATATATATATATATATATATATATATATATATATATATATATACATATATATATATATATATATATATATATATATATATTTATATATATACATATAAATTTATGTATATATATGTATATATATATATATATATATATATATATATATATATATATATATATATATATATATGTATATATAGGTATATATATATATATATATATATATTTATATATATATGTATATATATATATATATATATATATATATATATATATATATATATATATATATATATATATATATATATATATATATATATATATATATATATATATAGGTACGTATGTTTGTAGGTACGTATGTATGTAGGTACGTGTGTATGTAGGTACGTATGTATGTAGGAACGTAGGTACGTGTGTGCGCGCTCGCGTGCGTGTGAGTGTGCGTGTGTCTGTGTGCGTACGTGCGTCCGTAGGTACGCACGTACGTATGTGTGTACGTACGATTGTTTGTATGTGTGTATGTATGTGTGTATGTGACAGCAAGCTTGCAAGCCCGATATCTCAAGAACAATATACCGGATTCATGTCATGTGTGGTACATAGATAGCCTATGGTCCATAAATGTGCGTATTATTTTTGGTAATGATGTAATGCATATTAATGGTTAGGCGGGGCTTAATGTATTTTTTCAAATGCTCATATTTTAACAACAGCATGTCAGCTTTGTTTTATATTTAATGTAATTATGTTAGCTGGTATGTACATGTTTATGATGTATAAACATTTAACTCCAATAATAAGCGTAGTGGGCGCGGCTTCATATGATTTTCTTGACAAGAGCTTGTAAACACGATATCTCAAGAAGGACATTCTCGATTCATGCCATGTGCGGTAGACAGATAGCCCATGGTCTGTAGATGTACTCTATTGTTTTAATGGTAATGTCATGCATGTTAATGAGTAGGCGGGACTTAATGTAGAAATATTAAAATGCTCATATTTTGACAATCATATGTCTGTTTTGTTTCTTATTTACTATAATTATGATGTAAGCTGGTTTGTACGTGTTCATTTGATAAAAACATTGAGTATCATTAACGCATAGTGGATAGGGCTTAATATGATCTTGCTGAAAAGAGCTTGTTAACATGATATCTTAAGAATAATTCATGTCATGTCAAATATTTCATGATACTGTATGCAATGATATTAACAGTTAATACAAAGCCAATCAGTATGAAAAAAGCATCGGAACCACATATCTTTATGGTTCTGGTAATACAATGCGCTTGAACTTAGCTTTAGAAAAACCAAAGGAATTCCATAGGAAATGAAATATTAAGTTCACATGACCATCACGAGGAATTCTATTTAGTAGAAATAAGCCGCGTCGTTTTCTTCAAATGTAGTTCACTATATAGTACATTTAGGTAGGGCAGATGTGTCAACACTTTTCTAGAACCAAATATCAATACATGGTATCAATTATGGTACACCATATTACAAATATTGCTTCATATATACTGAACCTTATGTGGCAATTGGTTGAAATGGTTTCAATACAGAGAAAAAATCCAAATGGCTCAACTCACTTTTAGCATTATGATTGTTGAGTTACTACATAAGTAGAGTTGAGCCAGATGTCAATATAAAACATAATGTTTGTGGAAACGATTATGATACTGTAGGTCAACTAACAATCAATATAGGCTGATAAAGAGAAAAAATCATATGCCCTGATAGGGATTCAAGCCCGAGACCCCCAACTACCGTTAGGTTGCTCTACAATTAAACTAAGTGGTATTACCCTTGGAATTGTCCCCTTAGGTAACATTTTCTCTCCAGGTTGATAAAGTGCAGCTTAGGAATTGCATACAGAGACGGTATGAAATGTATGGAATGACATACATTTCATACCTTCTCCCATATATGGCCCATGCATGGCTCACTCTCCCCCACACCAATGTCTTAACTCTCCCCACACCAAAGTGATAGCACATACAAGGCGGAAACTTGTTGTAATAAGTAATAAAGAGATCAATATGTAGCTTATAAACCTATATTTGTTTGGAAATTAAGATTAATATTTAAAAGTAAAAGAAATGTGTATGGTTCTGAAATACGGAAATTTACTTTTGAGGTCACAAATGTGACATTTGATGATGTTTTTGTCCCTGTTAGCCGTACACGTGTTTACTATACATTATATTATACTTAGTGTTATGTACTACATATACCAGGGAGCAACCAACTATTAGTGTTCATAAAAATACATTTACAAGAGGTGGACCAAGCTCTCCCAGTGGATCATATCTCCTGAATCTCCCCTATATATTGGTCGGTTATTACCTCGCTTACTATTTTTTTGTATATTCTTAGATTTAAACGAAAACACGTGTAATCTCACAATAGTTTAAATATAATTTTGATAAATTAATCAGCCATTCAATTTTATTTAATGTTATTTCATTTGTTAATAGTTTAGTAAACGCAGGAGGGTTGGATTCGAGGATTGGAAATATGTATGTACAAAGACATTTAACGATTAAGAATCTCCCTAAACATAGCCATGTGTTGGTGATATACGCAATTTCTTCTTCCTCGAGGTCTCCTTCCCGAGGGTGTATTTTCCGATCTTAGAACCAGTTGTGTAACTCTTGAAAAACGTAGTGCTTTACTATGTGTATGCATTAACTGTATCAAATAATGCAAGATAACTACATCAATTCAAACTTGTTCAATTCACCAAACAAGTGGAACCGAAGCACATATCATTTTTACTAAAAATTCACTATTTCTGGAGAGTTAAAGTTTTTTCTATTCATAACAGCGAAATTCGCTCTAAATACTGAAAAAGTCCAATATGGAATATTACTTCTTCACAGAAAGTGAATCATTAAATGTGTGTTGATGTAGTGTAAGCCAATAGCATTGAAGAAGATTCCCACCCCATCACATGTACCACAGCCACGCCTACGTAATTTTGGTAGGCGTGTTACTTGTACGTTGGCGAATTGCCAGGCCAGGTCGTACAAAACAAAATCACTGTCTGTGGATTGTAGCATCTATTTGCTGAAAACAAACATTTTTTTTTTATTTTGTAAAACTACCTCAAGTACAACGGGCTACTACAAAGCTTTTGAAAGAAAACAACCCAATTATTTGAAGGTTAAGCAGTAGGTCTACAAACGAAATAACGTATCGCCAGAATTTGGGTAATGTTAGGCCATAGGACTATAGGTCAGACGTTAGGCCTAGCCTAGTATGCTATCGTTACTAAGTAGTAATACTAAGCGGCATAGAAAGTTAAATCTAGGCCTATGCCCTGTGGTATTAATCATCTAATTGTATGATCTGCTTCATTCTTTTTTCAATGTTTTCATTTTGTGTGTGTATTTTTTATTCGAGCGTTGATAGATTTTCATTTTTTCAACATAAATGAGTCATAGGCCTATTTGAATATTACTTAGGCTGGGCTTCGTGATTAGTCATAATAGGCTAATGTATATACCTACAAATACACTTTTTGACACTTGTTGGCGGCGTGTATAGTGAGTTATTAATCTGCGCATACATAAATGTGAAGGACGTGATAAACGTCTAGTTTTAGTTTCGTATGTTTATGTTGACGTCATAAACATAATAGATTAAATAGTGAATTTAAACTCTTTCAGAGAATGTATGAAATGCCCACTCTACAAAGAGTGAATTTGACTCCTTCATAAGAGTAAAACAGATTCAGTCCTCTTCAGAGTGAAGTACTTCACTCCGCCAAGGAGTAAATTTGCTTTACTCCTTTGAAAGAGTGAAACTCACTCTTTGAAGAGTGGGCCCTCCATACACTCTTTGAAAAAGTGAGTAAATTTTCACTCTTTCGTTTTTATAGTGACATAGGGAAACCTAAACGCTTAAGGCAGAAGAGAGCCTTGAAGCCGTGTGGATATTCATAAAATGTCGTCATAAATTCAGTTTATTTTAACAATAAAACATGTTGCTGATGTTTAGAAGATATTTTTTTTTTAAACACTAAAATGCTCACTTCTTACTGACGTCATAAGTATAAACTTGGATCAACACCAACGAACAATTAACGTTGTTAAAGGATGTTTTTATCTTATATCAAAGAAGACTCAAAAGAAAGAAAATGGTGAAAAAAGCATTGCAAAATCTTATTCCATTAGAAGATATTCAAGTTTAAAGTTTGGTTTCATTTCTGTAGAAACGACTGAAATTAGACTTGTGGTGTCACAGTCTCAGATTCCTCAGTCTTTATCTATTTTAAGGAAAGTTTATTAAATGTTTTTACAATTAAATCATATTTTCTCAAACTATTTTTAGATGATATATTGTAAATACCTTTCCTAGATCAAGTTGTACTACTTTTTTGACATATCCCATGGTTTTAAGCTACAAAATCGCAAGACAAAATACATAAAGACTGAAGAATCTGAGGCTATAACATTACAACTAGTCTGATTTCAGTCGTTTCTACACAAAATAATACCAAACGTTAAATTTAAATATCTCCTTAACGGAATAAGATTTTGCAATGCTTTCTTCGTCATTTTGTTTTTTTAAGGCCTCTTTCATATAACATAAACATGTTTGACCATTGAACTAATCCTTTCAAATACAATCATAAAATATGGCAATCAATCAGTCAACTTGATGTAGAGCGTTAGTCTCCAACTTGAAATACAAGTTTGCTATATATAATGCTAGTATTAGAATATGCTTTTATGGGGTGATTAATCCTTTTTAACCCGTCATCTTGTTGTGTTATGTTATAATAGGACTGCGCAGAGTCGGATCGGGGACGCCTTAGGTTGCCGTGATCTTCGGTGCCATCAAATACCTGGAGAGGACCCAGCTCTCTAGGGATGCTAAAGTAGATGGAGGGGGCTCTAAGAGGTTGGAAGCCAGGGGTCCTTTTGTTTATGGCCAGTTCAATACTGTGGCTGCGGTGATATACATACGCTCATATTTCATTTGACCAGAAAAGAAAAGAGTCAGATTTTTACCAGGGGTGAACCTCACGAAAGGGCTGAACTTAACCAGTTAACTGTCGAAGACTAAAGGAGTGTCAGTGCCTCAAAATCCGAACCCTTTGACATATTTTTAAACTTTTGAAACTTATCTTACTCCCTTTCTTTTATGGGGGGAAGGGAGGAGGGGGGGGGGGGGCGAACGTACCATCCAGTCGACCCGCGTTACACCTATTCTTTAATTCCGCTATTTTCGATAGGTATTCAGAGGAGTCGGCAACCATGTTGACTCAACTCGTGTATACTATCCCAAGATGTCAGAAGACCACCTCAGTATATCTTGCTGCGCATAACGAGATGAATAAACTAATAGGCTGGTCAATATAAAATGTACGGTGGCCTATTAGGGACGTAAAATTATATTATATTTAGAAATTTTAAAAGTTCAAGAAACTGATTTAGGTTCATAGTTAAAGCCACTTAAAATTTAAACCTTTTATTCTTTTTTCCAGATAAAATTTGTAAATTGTTTAGACTCGTCGTCTATGAAATATTAGCGTAAATTGTGGGATACTTGAAATTTATAATTTGGAAACACACGAGGCTGAGAAATATGGCCATCTCTTGGTATATTGACGCAAACAGCGAGATTTAAAATGAATATAAAAACAATTTGAATCATAATATATATTATAACTGATATTGTTTACTTTCCCCTCTAACACAGTAGACTATTTCCTTTAGATTTGGTGTTTATACACTTAGATTAAAGAAAAGTATTTTAATATACTACATTATGGTCAACCAGCATACTTTGTTGCTGTATACTGTATAATTGATAGACATACTGTATCAATACTTCATCACTACGAAATGCAAAAGTCATTTTTATTCAACATTGATATTCTATTGGGATAAACACCTGAGTTTAATGATGTGTTTAAACATTGTTTTTTGTTTTTTTGTTCTCTAACACATAACCTAAACATTGGAGTATTAGACGTAACTTACATATAAAAGGCATTTTAATACACTAAGTACTATTGAATTGCAAAAGTCAGTCTCTTCAAAATGTATGTTTTGTAGCCGCAGAAACAGGAGTTTATTCAAGATTAAATTTGTCAGGAAGTTTATGCATCAGTTTGGAGACTTTAAATGTAAACTTTCAATTACATGCATGTAAGTTCGATACTTTTATTCGTGAATTCTTAAAAAGCCGATCATGCTAGGTAATGCGTAAAGGAAAGACAATATTACATGAATTGTTTTTGTGTTTGAGAAAAATTATTGTCGTTGACCTAATTTATTTGCATTTACTTTTGACAGACAATTTGAAGAGCATATATTCTTCAGTTGCTAAATAAAGTATTATATATTTAAGCAAGAAGCGTATGCGTAAATGGACGCTCTGCGCCTAATGCTAATAGACAGTCGACTTCGAGGGTTTTGTGTGATTTATTTCAACATTCACCTCGGATAACTAAGCTTAGCAATTGGCTTATCTTACGTGAGCCCCGAACAACAGTACATAATAGGTAGGGTAAAAGATATATCTTAAAAATATTTAAAAGGGATACAAAAGTAAAATGATGTACTTTGGTTGTGTCATCTTTTAGGTGGACCTGATTTACATGGCTGGTACAGTAAATATTGTAAATGTTTCAACATCGTGCATCAGTAAACACTTGCTTGCGTTAAAACATGTGTTACGACATTGTCACTTAAAACTGAGCACATGTTACGCAAAGCCGACGACTTGACTGCATTAGCTGAAGAGATTCCTTTCTAGTTGCGATTAAAGTTATTGAAAGTTTATTGCAATTTCAATTTTGGCCACCCAATGATAAATGAAAGTCTAACAAATTGATTTTGAAAAGTCAGATTCCTTGGCATCTTTTCTTCCACAATTTTCAATTTTCGTAAAATTTCCTTCAATTTCCGTTCGTTAAAATTTCCTTCATTTTCATGAAAATTACTTCAATTTTCGTGAAATGTCCTTCATTTTCGGGAACTTTTCAGACGTTATCTTTAATGTTTTAGAAATGTTCTTTATTTTTCGGGAAGTTTTGTTCAATTTTGTAGAAATTTGATTCAATTTCCAAAAGGTTTTGTTCAATTTTCAAAAAGTTTCTCAAATTTTCGGCAAATCCCAATCAGTAAACTTTCCTCCATTTTTGAGAAATTTGCTTCACAGTTGTCATGAAATTTTGATAAAATTTTAAATCATTTTACGAACCATCCTTTTAGACCCGGCTACAATGATAGGTTTTGGACCGTGATAAGAGATTCATACATTTTTAATTTGTTGGGATCAAAATAAAATCTGGCCACCCAATATCAAATATCTTCCTACGCCCGCTGACGCGATCACGTATATTTGTTTTTCCATGTTTCATAACCAAATAAACAATGTAGCAGTATCACACGGTTGAAACTATATTTTTTGGGGGATGGGGGGAGGTAAGTTAGAAAGGAACCAAAGAGATTAATAATTTACCACTTCACTGATTCTGAACTTCCGTCTTTCAGATCAGTCATTTAAAATGTGTGCCCCACCCCTCCTCTCACTAGAAATACTGCTGCGCGGCCCATAGGATGTAGCTTCAACCGCTTGAAGGGGTGTGGTGAGATGCTAGCAAGGGCAGAGGAATATGTTAGAAACTGAGGGCACCGAATCTTAGGAGCACCCTCCACTAAGTTTGAAAGCATACGACAGATAACATAGCTATAGAGCTGATAGCATAGCTGAAAGGGCTATTTCCATACCGAATTTGAGAAAGTTACTTGTGCACACAATGGTCGTAGCACATAATACAATGTTATAAAACAATCGTTAGTATTTACTGATGCACGGTGTGAAATCATTAACAGTATTTATCGTGTGCACCAGACGGACTTCGCTTGATATCATCGACACAAAAGTCGTGCGAAGCGTTAAAATTATTGTTTCTAAATGATGTCTGCCACCGTCTCGGATATCCGCAGCACGCAAGTTTTACGTGGTCGACTCTTTTAAGCATTAGGCGCAGAGCCGTCCATTTACGCATTTATGCATCTTAATTTTATCGGTCCCCTAAAATGCTTGGCATTAGTAAAGGCACTTCTTACAAATTCTTACAAAGGCCCTACTCCATTTGAGGGCCGGTTGAGATGTTTCTAGTTTTAAGCAAAGCTATTTATAATGGTTTCAATAACTTTAATTAATGCAAAATGTGTTCTCGTCTTGTAAAGTATAGATGACATCAAAAACGGATTTCCGAATTTATATTTTACGCGTGATTTTTGTTTCTGTTCACATTGTGCAAAATAAAACCAAGTTTATTTAAAGGCCTATGACGTATGCATATTAAAGAGTCGTTTGACCGAAAAAATGTGGGTGTCACCTTCTACTTCCTATTTATTTACTTACTTTTGTCGATTTCGAGGGTTTTTTCACCCGTCGAGTACATTCGAACACAAATACAATAGGAAGTACAAAAGGAAGTTTATATGCCGAAACACGTATCATATTTGAATTAAGCCTATACTCTTGTCGAAATGACATTGATGATAATCAGCACCGTTGCGTGCAGGAAAAGTATCAAGTATACCAGGTATTCGTAAAATTAACCCTCATTGTTTCGGTTGATTTATGCAACTTTATCAAGCGGTTAATTTAAGTTTCAATTTCTAAGTAAGTGTTTGAAAGTCTCAGGGTGGAAGAAGAAGGGCATAGAGTTTGATGGTAATCCTCTGACTGAATCTCTTTTCAAACAACAATTCCTCTGTAAAAATTACAAGTTTCAACTTTTACAGAACTTGAAGCAGAGCGTTCGTCATGCACTGGGATTATGCTGAAATTATTGAGATAATTTTGTTTTGTTTTGACACTTATAGGCTTGAGGCTTGCACTGTGGTTTCGGGTAGACTGTTCCACTCAACAATGGTGGGAGGGGGAAACAATTTTGTGTGACTGTAGTCTCGAGTGATGTGGGATAAAACAATTTGAGTTGTGGCAAGAATGACGGGTAACTGGTGTTAGGCAACGCTTGCTGGGATAACGATTTTGTCGTAAATGATATTGTACATAGTGGAAATATGGGTAATCCTTCTTCTATCTTCTAGAGCTTGCCATCCAAGATCATTTAGGAGCTTAAATGAGAACTTAAATGTGACATCAAGAATTTGAGAAAACTATATATACACCTGTACACACGAAAACGTTTATATGCACGATATCTTAAGATTGAATATGATAATGATTCTTCGCACGCACATGAAATACTTGTTTGTCAAATTTGAAAAATATAATTCAGTCTTCAGGCATATTGGCGTTCAAATCACTACATTACTTTTTGATAAATAATAGTAACCCACTAGAAAGTTATATCAATATTGCAATATTTGTTTTCATTTCCTCAAAAGTTGTTAGTATTTTTAGCTTTTTATTTTCAAACGATCTTAGGCTGCTACGCTTGACACAAGTTGTGAAGTGAAAAGGGAATTCATCTGACAGAGAATGCCAGAATCCCTCTGGAATATTATCAGACATTTGTATTCATATGAATGAAAAATGTATGAATTAGCTATCTTCATCATCAAGGTACATAAGCTCACAAATGTATATGTTGGTGGGCTTAAATACAATATAATCTACATAGAATATTTGGTTCAATTAAGAACAATTAAGGGGTTATCAAGGTAACAATAAAGAGTTTTACAGACGATGGGTTATTACTATATTCTAAACTGCATAAAACTTTTCAGAAGGCGGTGACGATTACTTACGGAAAGAGAATGAAGAGTGATGGAAAGAGCTTGCTCTTAGAAAAAATATAGTAAATTTCGTTAATAGCTTTTTATTGCAACAATACTCTCTCTCTATGGAATTTCTGATTTAGCGATACAGATTAGAAGAAATATGTAAATTGCCAAGAGAATATTAAGCTGTTTTGATTAATGATTCAATAAGTTTTTACTTGGAACACGCAAGTAAAACAAACTATGCCAGTATCATATTAAAATAGCGCGTATTAGATTTACTACATCCACTATTACGTCAATGGTGAAATGATTATTACCACTGATGCGAGAGATTTATCTTGCACCCAAGTGTAGAGCATTTTTGTCACATATCAATTGAAGGTGAACATATCAGATCCATACCAGAAATTACGTATTTCATAATGAAAACAACAACAGCAAGTTATTTGTTATGAAATTCCCTCTATTATTGAGCTAAAAATTGTACTTTTAAAATATACTGAAAGTGAAAAAAAGTTCTCTTCATCCGGCAGAGTAATCTTAATTATTTTAATGTTAAGTGGTATTTTGGGGAAGTATTTTTTCTTGACTATTAGCATATTTGCATGTTATAAAATATATGTTGCACAACAAAATTATGCGCCTTTGTATTATTCATTGTTGTACGAGCTGAGCAAATAAATGTAAACCAAAATAAACCGTTATTCGTTATTTGAAAACATCCCTGAATACTAGAGGTGACCTTGCTTGATGAATTTTACAAAATTCATGTAGATACTCGAACGACAGTAAATGTAAAATTGAAGTGCTAAAATAATTTCCCATTTTTCTTGGATGCACTTAAAAGACTTTTCAAACAGCATAACGTGGTTCCTACAAACGCTTAGAGAGTGGTAGTGACAGCTAGACTGTTTTTGGTGATGTTTATTGCACGAATCAAAGTTCTGCTCTTCAGCAGGAATTTAGTAATCAATAATCCACATCTTATTATTACATACCCCTTACTAAATACCCATCAACACTATTACTGTAAAAGTAAAAGTAAAAGGATTAAAATCTATAAGATTAAATGCAAAAATAACTGGTAAAATACCACAAGATGAATAACGCATTTCCTAATATAAATAGAGCATTAGGTCTTTTATTTCCTGAAGAGAGACTGACACTTTATTTCCTCATGTTCAATGTCAAACTCTTTAAAAAACATATTTGGTCGCGTATAATTTACTTTAGGGTATGTTTTTGTCGAAAGGCAGGTCTGATGAATTTCAGTATCCTAATTCATTGTATATCTGATCTGATGTCAGTGTTTTGAATAACATTATTTAAAGGCAATAATAGTTCAGTTGCAACTTCTGAATTATATCCATCAGCACAAGCGCCAGATGGTTAGTTCATTTATCTTTCGTACGTTCCTCTAAAAGAGGTTGCAGGGACGTTTGGAATTTCCTTCGTCTTCATCAGAGTCTATTCCTCCTCAGCAGCATTCCTAACAGGTCATCAACTTCGGTGTTTCAAAGGGTTTGCCAAGTATTCCCCGTAGCCTTGAGATGAGGATACAAGGAAGATTTGTACGCTCCCGACAGGGCCGTCATGGGTCCTCTTCATCATCCTTTAAAGACTTATATCAGCAACTGTGTGCAATATTTTAAAATGTGTGGAGTCACTCAGAGTCCTCCCTAGCTGTCCTCCTTTTTTTTGTAAATAAAGAAATATTTACTATTCAATTTGTGCTGAGGAAGCTTAGGTAAAAGTTTTTAATTGTATTGAACTCTATAAAAGATGGGGATAAAAAGTTTCCTTTTATATAAAAGGTTATTACCACTGATGCTAGAGATTTATCTTGCATCCAAATGTACAGTGTTTTTGTCATATATCAATTGAAGGTGAATATATAGGACCAACATCAGTTAATTTAATATTCCAGAATAAAAACAACAACAGTAACTAAATTATTCGTTATGAAATTCCCTTTATGAGTGGGGTTAAAATGTACTTAAAACAATATATTGAAACAAATATATTTTACAGCTTTGCAAAATAATCTTGATTATTTTAATGATAAGTAAATGATGTTTTTGTGTTGAATCACACAGTCCAAACAAGTGTTGATTTCAATTTAGTTATATAAGAGATGGGGCTAAAAATATTTATTCTATATAAAAGGGGAACATTGGTAACACAGTGGGAGAGGATACCTCTTTTTTAAAACAGGAGAATGAAAATATATACATATTTCTGCCAGACTTTGTGTACGAAGTATCAGACTTACAATGCCATCATACACTCACATTTGTCAAAATTACGAACACTTTATATTGTTTTAAAAATACGCATTACTCAAAGAGTAAGCTTAGTGGTCAAGCACATCTATCTTAAATTAACAATGATTTCAAAAGAAGCACAATAGTGAAGAAACTATTCAAACATCTCATTCCGTTATGGAGATATCAAAGTTTAAAATTTGGTGTCATTTGTGTAGAAACTGCAATTAGACTAGTTTTGATGTCATAGCCTCAGATTCCTCAAAGTCGTTATGTATTCTATTACATTTTGTCCTGCGAGTTTGATGCTTACACACCATGAGATATATCAGAAAAGAAGTACAACTGAATCTACTAAGGGCATTTATAACGTACCACCTGAACAAAGTTCGACGAAAAATAATTTAAATAGTAACAATACAAAAAAAAAGCTTTTTCTTTAAATACATGAGCAATTGCTAAGAATGTGAGAATAAGAAGACCAACGTTCCATAGTAGACTTACTACACCAGTCATTTCTACACAGATAAGACAGAGCTTTCAACTTGAATATCTTCTAACCAAATAAGATATAAGATATTTGAATGCTTTTTTCATCATTTTGTTTCTTTTAAAGTCTTCTTTCACATAAGATGGATATGCTTAACCACTGAACTTACCTTGAAATGATTCAAGAAAATTTGAAGAAGTAATTGTGAATTTTTCTTAACTAGTTATCACTGATGTAGTAGCTCAACCTATAGTTGATTACGGGTATGATTTATCTATAGGTCTTTGCTGTATATAATGATTTGAAAGGTTGCGAATGCATTGAACGTCAAGGTGTGTATTGATGAAGGAAGCGGGTTATTTGGTAGTATGGTTATTCTATTCACATCTTTTGAGATGTCAGACTAGTCACGGGTGCCCTCCCCCTTCCCATGTGACCCCTGATAAAGAAAAAGAATATTCAACTTGGCATTGCAAAAAATTAATTTCAAAATTCAAATTTCAGATATGTAATATTGCATAAGGCTTTAACGTTAGGATAGCAAAGTATGATTGGAAATATCACAAAATGGCGGCTTCCATGTAGCAAAATGTTCCTTTTTTAGTTTCCCATTAAAGGCATACTCCCGGACTGAAAGTAGCAAAACATTTCTTAAAAGGCCAACTCAATTGGCTCGTTTACAATTCACCGTTTTTCTTGTATAATTATTTGTTTTTTTTAAGTTGTTAATCACATTAAATTCCATAGTGTGAGTACATCAAACACTGACCCATTGTTACATGCCAATATCAGTATAAGTTAATAACCCTGTGCTGCTGCACATACTATCAAACATGTTGAAACAAACGGTATGAAGAGAACTATACTCCTTTCAGAGATCGAAATTTAGCAAAGACATACAAACTGCGCAGTTATGCATCCAAAGCTCTGTCATTACTCATTTACCTCTAGAGGTCCATAAAACGTTAATTGTATCATATATCTTAAGGTAGTATTAAGTAGTATTAATACAAGTTATATTCTACTTCAGCCTAATACTTTTTTACATAACATGATTTTTCAAGTCACTTTAAAGTAAGATTTTATCATGCTTGATTGACATTTTGTATACCATTTATTACGTCGAACTGAATTTGACAGTCAGTAAGACAGACAGTCAGTGGAATATAAATATATCATATTCTGTTGAGTACAATTGCACTTGAAGTGAACAACTATAATTCCACTAATGTTAATTACGTTTTGCTTTGATGAAATTGGATTTACTTACGCACAAATATACTACCATTAGTGCATTAAAATTGTGTCACATTCAATTTAAATCAATACAAACTTGATGTAGTTCAGTGACATGCAATGAGAGTATGGTTTGATTTTACTTAAATATAATTTGGATGTAAATGTTTTCATCAGACATCCTACGGAACGTAATAGCACAGAAGAATAAATGCATCAAATTTGTGAAATGATTTTCGTTACCGTTAATTCTATAACGGTAACGTGAACAGGTTTCGGGTTTTGGTAAAACACATGTTTATAGTATATTTGTTGTCTCGTTTTCATGACCTTTATTGAAATTTTAATATAAGAGGTTATCTTAGTGAGCAATGTCTAGATTGTAAAAGTCTTGAATAGTCCTTTTCTCGTAAAAGAAGTAATTGCTGTTGCCATTTGTTTCAATTAAATCAACCAATTTGATCTAAAACCTGGAATATCGTAAGAGATAAGTTATATGACAAAAGAATAAATCGAGTTATCTTATACATTTTTATGAGAATTTAAAAAAAGTGTGTGTTTGTTTGTTTATAGGCTTTTATACTGCGCCATTCCATTAAGATTACAGCGCTTCCAGTCAAGTTTTCCGGCTGCCAACGAATCGGCCCACATGAACTTTGACTTGACTGGGCCAGGACGGGAAGTGAATAAACACCGCGTTTTCACGCTTCTCTTCTCGAATAGTATTCAGAGAACCGGGCAGGGACCGACAATTTAACGCTTTCCCCCTCCCCTTCCTCCCTCCCCCGCCCCAGGACGGTGTGCGCCATTCAACCATTGTCACTTCTTTCAATGGCTGAATGAGGAGTAGGAACTGCAGTAGCAGTTTCCGCTTCGATGTTCGGCGTATCTGTCTGCATAATTGTGAAAAAGTGGAGTTAGACCAGACTGAGGTTTGAACCTGTAACCTCCAGTCGTGCGATCTGCCAACTGAGCTACTTATTTTTCTAATGCGAAGGCCATATTCGGCATACTTCCTTGTAAAAGCTTATTATTGAATAATTCAGTCTTATGTTCGTTTAAATGTAATTTATCATGATCGCAAAATAATACTTACAAGTTTTACCTATAAAGATGCGGGTCTTTAATTGTTCAGGGTTACCTTTAATTAGCAATAGGTTTCCACAGTAATGGTAAAATGATTATCACTTCAAGAATATTACAAAAATGTAAACTAACAGCATGTTTGTAAATGATTTAATCGAAAAAGAACCAAAGTAACCACTATGATCATGCGCCATTACATGTAAAGTTTCCTAAATATTTCAATATTTCAGAATTTTTAAAAACAAACAACATGGAAACAAAAACAAGTAACAAAACGAAAGATTTCTCTTCTTATAACAATATGAATAATTAACATAAAAATACCAAACATTTTGAATTGGTCATTCCATCATTTATTAGCAAGATTACGCTCTGTATCATTGAAAGTAATAAGGAAATTTGTAGCTGAAACAAAGCGTGGTGCAACAATTAATTGAAATTGTTGTTCTTTCATAATGTTTTTTTTCTAGCTTAACCTTAGTAAACATATCTATTTATTATGTGTAAAATTGATAACAAGAACTCTTCAAAAAAAATCATGATAATGTTTATCACAAGCTTTTTTTCAGAAATCAATCAGCGACGCGCCATTGATGTAGCCTCCTCGGGTATTTTGACATATTTTATAAATAGGTAAAGTGTCGTTTATAACCCAATACTACCAATAAGAGAACAAAGTAAACTTCTTTTTATTATATCCTGGGGTACTTAATCTGTGTGAGGCACTAAAGTAGGTTATTTTGAATTTGGAAATGGGAATCTCTAAAAAAAGGTCGATAAATTGATAAGAAGAATTCATGGTTTTTCTACATTTTGGCCGTGTCGTTGTCGTTGATGGATTTGTGTGGATGCCAAAAATATTGGCAAGCAAAATAAGACCCAAATAATTGCGGTCGTATCTGCATATGATTCTTAATTTTAACAATTCAACTTATATTTTAGGATTTTATGGCACTCCTTCTGCAACCCTTCCCCATTCTTCTTTCAGGCTCCCACCATCGCACAATTCCGCTCATTGTCACAAGATGAAGATTTGAAATATTCTAAGAACTTATGTGGAAAATGATAGCATCATATCATTCAATAACTACAGGTATCAAAGTCCCATGATTTCGTTCCATTCTTTTCTTATTGGCAAATCTTACGATGAAATTGTAAAAAAATAGGCTTCATTGTATTATACAAGCGCAGCAACACACATTTTGTACAAGTATTAAAACACTTAGACTTTTCAACAATTTGCAAAACAAAATCAAAGGCGACATTCATCCTCGAGATAGGTACAGGGCTGGGGAACACAAAAAATGTATAGATTTGACTAATTTCTCCCAAGAAATAATTAGCTTATAAATATAATTTAATTACGTAAGCTCCTTGTAATTATATCTATGCTTTTAAGACTTTAAGTGGCGAATATATGATAGCTTTACGGATAGTGATGATATAAGATGTTGTTTTCAAAAAACTATTAAAGGAACAACTATCATGTCCCACATTTGAACTCTTCCTCTAATCGTGATATTCGTCCAAATCAATTTTCTTGGATTCCATAAACTTGTGTGAAGTGCACACTTATATCAAACGGCTAAGAAATATTCTTTGCATGCTCTCAACCCACATAGAGATTTTCTTATACAAATTGATTAAACAAACCGTGTAAAGTATTATGGTTCAACAAGTGCGTTAATGTTGTTAAATTGTATATAGGAGGCTGCCGTTGGGTATGTACTAGAAAGATGATGCGGGTGCTTAATATCAGTTTTCTTCAGGATTTTTCAAACAAGATTCTATTAAAGTAGAAAATCAAATCAAATTACTGACATTTTTCTGTCAGGTTTTCACAATGTTTTTACTTAATCGCCGCTAAGCATCTCCACACTAGAAATTGGAAGCAATACAAAAACCATACTCTTTCAACTAAATTGGGAGGTACCTCTTGAAAGGAGATATATTTTTGGCTTATCAAATCTGTCTATATCTGTATACATATGCCGAAAAACACTTTTCAAAAAGGAAGCAATCAATTAAAAATGTCGGGTACTTTCCGGGGTACTTTCTTGTATTTCCTGAAGTCGACAAGAAGTAAAACTGTTTTTCTGCACGTATAAAATATCATTATTTAATGAAACAGCTGGTTGTTCTGCTCTCAAAGTATACTCAAATATAATTTGTCTCCTGCATGTCAGCCAGAATTTTGTTTGATTTAAAGGAGTTTATCCCAACTAAATTTAAAAATCATTTCCGTAATTGTATCAATTATATCCGAAATGTTTGTTACGAGATACGTTTTTTATTCAATTTTATCATAAGTAGGTAATTGTTTAAAAAAATACAGTTACAGAGACAACATATAGCAAGGTGCAATTAGCGAAATCGAGCAAATTATTGATTATCCTGCCTCTCCTCTCTCCATAACAATTATATTTGTGAACAAGCTAGGCTTTATCAAATGAAATATTTATCAATATTGCAAATCATTTTCTTAGACATGCAAATTAATGAAGAATATTGTATAAGATATACTGATCGCTTGTATAATTTTCCAGTAGAACAAGATCATTCGGGGCCGAAATAAAACAGAGGCTGAGGGACTGCAGCCCCAGGCATTCTAGAAAAAATAAGCTCACAAAAGCATTTTAAAAATATTTTGTACCTCTTCTTGGTTCTCTATGTCATAACCTTTTGATTTGTGAAACAAATACGTCTAATAGGCCTGCATATACGGTTCTAAAGGCTTTTAAACAGTAATGACGATGGAAAGAACAATGCAGGTAAAGAGGGTATGTATTAGTACTGCATGCACACCTTTGAAAATCCACGTACATTAAGTCTATTGTTACACATCGCCATTAAAACATCGACTAACAGTTTCGAAACATGAAAAACAAGAAAAATTGTCACTTGACTGTGTTTCAAAAGTCGTTTTTCTAGACCTCTGATCAGAGCTGAGCCCAGGCCCATCAAGTTTTTAATCCGGTCCTGGTATCATTCTGCAAAACATGGATATTAAATCGTCCCTGTTTTTACATAGTGACGAATGTGTTTAAAATCATATTATTACGATTTATAAGAACATTTTTCTCGTTTTCTAAAATTAATACAATATTTCAACTGTAAATAATCAATAAATGACACAAACACAAAAAGCAGATACTTGTAAATCATATTGATTTGCAAATAAACATTGTTAATTGCAAGTTCGTCACTATGTCATGGATATTCATAAATAAATTGGCATATACTATAAATATTCATAGAATATGCAAATTTAGTGAATATGCAAATTGTCGTGAACATCTTCAAGGATCCTCGGTAGTTTGTATTCTCTCTTCGGGTAGCAGGTAGGACAACCATACCACAAACAACTGTAGAATTCGAGAGCTGTCTTTGTTTTTGACAACTTATCTCACCCGTGGAGTTTTTATGGGCCAATGTGTTTTTCTTCTCCGGGAGATCGGGCGTGTTGCAGTTGTCGACCCTTTCGTTGCTCGATCTATTTCAACCATTATAAGGCTTTCACGAATGGGATGTCATTCTTGTATCGCGAATGAAGAACCAGGGCGATTGTATCGGTACGAAAAAAATTTCGTCGAAACATGCGCATGCAGGCCATGTAAATAGGTGCATTTTTCGAAAGAATCTTCGGCCGTAGTTTCAACAAACTCTTTTCAGAACCGCAAGCATCCTAAACGTAGTAGTTCTACAACGCTGCAACAGAACTGGTACATTTCACGAGCCATGTCAAAAGTCTTGTTCTTCTTTTCTTCGTATCAAGAGAGAAAAGATTTGCGAAGAGCAGGTTTCATGTGATCTTTATTTTGCGGAGGAAATAAAAAAAATCTACCCAAGTTGGGTTTGTTCTTTCGTCATGGAGAAGTGGAGACACCTAGAAGCCCATCTCAGAGCAATTGCTGAAGGCACTTCGAAACAACGTCGTCACGTATTAGAACACGCTAGTAATCGACTGCTGCATTGTCTGTGCGAATATGCATTGAATTTCTCTGAAGAAACGGTGAAACTGACTCCCTCACAGAAGAAAGCCATTGCTAAACATCGACGCAGGTTGTTGATTTTGGTTTGTTCTAACGTCCCTACACAGTACAAACGTCAAGTACTACGACAACGTGGCTCGGACATTTTTTTCTCCAAAATATTATCGTACTTATACTTAAACAACTGCCGACTTTACTACCTGCCGTGATTCCGCTTCTGGTGTAACAACCATTAAAAAATATCAGTCGTGACTCCTGACGCTCTGACACGGCATGCGCATGTGTTCAAAGCTCCGGAGAAAATCAAAACGTTGTCCCTGGACGAAAAAATGAGAGAGACTTTGGATCGACACGATATCACAGACAAAGACAAGTTTAATTATTGCTAAAGCGCATTAAATGTATACACTGCTTACCGTCGTAAAGCAATCGGATGTTCGGTACCTCTACCACCCGTCCTTGCTACACACCACGTCGACGATGTGACCGCAAGCGCACAAATAGGATTTCGCGGTAAAGCATAGCAATTAGCCTAGACGGTGTTACGAGAGATGAAATGGTCGTCTCGCGGGGAGTTGATCTTCGAAGGCCAAGCCGTACCCGGGAGTCACGTGGTAGATTTAGTAAACAATGCGATCCGTTTCCGAAAAAAATTCAGCCCAATCGGGCGTAAAGTGTTTATTGAAGGATAATCACGGCTCAATATTCCACAAGAGTTGGTCGGTAATATAGAGATGTGGGAACGACATCGATGATTTAATCAGACGGGAGACGTTGAGAAAAAAAGAGGAGGAAAAAAGAAGAAGAAGAAGAAGAAGAAGAAGAAGAAGAAGAAGAAGAAGAAGAAGAAGAAGAAGAAGAAGAAGAAGAAGAAGAAGAAGAAGAAGAAGAAGAAGAAGAAGAAGAAGAAGAAGAAGAAGAAGAAGAAGAAGAAGAAGAAGAAGAAGAAGAAGAAGAAGAAGAAGAAGAAGAAGAAGAAGAAGAAGAAGAAGAAGAAGAAGAAGAAGAAGAAGAAGAAGAAGAAGAAGAAGAAGAAGAAGAAGAAGAAGAAGAAGAAGAAGAAGAAGAAGAAGAAGAAGAAGAAGAAGAAGAAGAAAAGAAGAAGAAGAAAAAGAAGAAGAAGAAGAAGAAGAAGAAGAAGAAGAAGAAAAGAAGAAGAAGAAGAAGAAGAAGAAGAAGAAGAAGAAGAAGAAGAAGAAGAAGAAGAAGAAGAAGAAGAAGAAGAAGAAGAAGAAGAAGAAAGAAGAAGAAGAAGAAGAAGAAGAAGAAGAAGAAGAAGAAGAAGAAGAAGAAGAAGAAAAGAAGAAAAGAAGAAGAAGAAGAAGAAGAAGAAGAAGAAGAAGAAGAAGAAGAAGAAGAAGAAGAAGAAGAAGAAGAAGAAGAAGAAGAAGAAGAAGAAGAAGAAGAAGAAGAAGAAGAAGAAGAAGAAGAAGAAGAAGAAGAAGAAGAAGAAGAAGAAGAAGAAGAAGAAGAAGAAGAAGAAGAAGAAGAAGAAGAAGAAGAAGAAGAAAAGAAAGAAGAAGAAGAAGAAGAAGAAGAAGAAGAAGAAGAAGAAGAAGAAGAAGAAGAAGAAGAAGAAGAAGAAGAAGAAGAAGAAGAAGAAGAAGAAGAAGAAGAAGAAGAAGAAGAAGAAGAAGAAGAAGAAGAAGAAGAAGAAGAAGAAGAAGAAGAAGAAGAAGAAGAAGAAGAAGAAGAAGAAGAAGAAGAAGAAGAAGAAGAAGAAGAAGAAGAAGAAGAAGAAGAAGAAGAAGAAGAAGAAGAAGAAGAAGAAGAAGAAGAAGAAGAAGAAGAAGAAGA
>JAIGNY010001960.1:115000-117500 GCA_020152595.1 Chiridota heheva
ACTTTGCTGGGTTTTGACTTGATGGTAGAATGTGTGAAATCAATAAGATAGCAACAACTAATTCTGTATCGTACATTTAGTTAAATGAAAGAAAGGTGATGCAAGGAAGGTGATGCCCTATGAAGTGAAAGACGTTGCAATTTGTTTACGATTAAATACTAATAAGCAATGAGGTGTTGAAAAAGAAAAAAAAAACTGTGACAAACACGAACTCAAATACGACTTTATCCAATCACAAAACGACGTCTGGCTGCAAGTGTGATCAATGAAGAACAGGATAAATTAATCTGTGTGTCTGCTTGAAGCTTGCTCAGTTATTCAAAATACATCTTACCAAGTTTCACGTAAAACATTGAAGTCATAAACAGATAGGGAATAAAAATGAATATTGCCAGTGTTAGCATATTGTGTCAATTAAGTAAATTTGATTCGTTCGCGATAGAAAACTCATTGTGTTGATACATTCGTTGTATGTTTTGGAGTTCACTTTGTAAAATCAAATAACTTATATGTTTCGTATGTTTATCGTGTTCAATTTTCAATTCAAAGAGCACTAGATCGAAAGTGAGGGCGCTCGTCTCCGCAAATTTCACAAATATATCATCCACAACAGATCAATAAACATCATGCCTCCATAGCCCACAGACAACGTGAGGGCTAATGTCACTTGATTATTAATATAGACCAGCAAATTGTAATACCATTGCCTTCCAGATAAGTATTTGATCATTTGGGGGGACCCTAAGAATACGCCATCACTTTTCGATCTTGAGCTCCTTTAAGCTTGATCTGCTTACTTCTTCGCATTAATTGAATTTAAGGCGTATCTATTCACGCCAGCTGTTATTTGATAATATTTAGGGACACATGCAATGTTTCCTCAATCATGTGTGTATTGATTAAGCAATTTATATATTACGAGAATATTTGTCTTAGAGTAAGTAATATATTGAGTTTTGTCTGCGTGCTGCTTGTCTTTTCTTTCATATATAAAGAATTTGTTATGAATTAATACAATATGCATTAGAATGAAATGAATTCCATTTATGTGGCAGTTGTTGTAACTCACCGTTCAAAGCAGGATTAGATAGATCGTTTGAAGCTCAAAACACCCAATCAGTTTGAAAAATAACAAAGTTAATTAAGCTAACCAAAAGACAAACTGTGTTCAAGCCAAGAAAGATCTTGAGAAAGATTGGCCACTAGCGGGTCGAGGGGTTTTCCGGAATGGATAAAGTGTACTAAAAAGCAAAAAACAAATATATATATCACGTGGTCCAAGCATCGTCAGAAAATTACCCTTTACTCTTTTTTATTCTACATCTTTAAGGAAAGGCCGGATTTAATATAAATGTTTTACACTTAAACATGTCAAGTCTTTAAAATGCCAAAAACAATCAATGAAGCCAAATTATTCAATTGAATATCAAAATGGCAAATATATATGTTCTGTGTGGCAAACAGGTCTCAAGAAAACCATTTTTTTTATTTGGCATCTAAAAAGTCGACATATCAACCCTCTTTCAAACCTTGTACTGTTGTAACCGTATGTGTTGCTGTCAGCAGCTTGCATTTGTACTTCTTTGATATACAGCCTTGAGTTTAGATTGAAAACACATACCATGCAAGCTTTAGTTTAAAGGTCAGTTGTGGTCTCTAATGTACGAGGTGTTTTGATTGGTCGAAACACAATGGTACAACGTGCACTTACAGTGATAGGCCAATCAGACCCGTTTTGGAATAAAATAAACGCGGCCACATCATATTCATGATAGATAGCCTTTAAATATCTGATTTTAGTTTGACACCTAGCACTTTGTTTATATAAACACATCACACGAAAGCTAAACATATCATCGGGAAAATATTAACAACTAATCATACACACGTACCTGAATACATATCCAAAATAATATCTTAAAAAAGTTTGATTGCCAAATGTCTTGAGGAAAATGGCGTTTGATCCTAAACGTAGATACCCTCAAATTAACAAACGATTGGACTTGGAAAGTGGGCTGGGTAGGTTTTATTACCATCCAAATACTTGGGCTTAAGAATATCCTAAGGCCTCATTATTTTCAGAGAAAATGCACATAAATAATATTTAATATATACTATCAAGAAAAATTGTATGGCCCAAATTAATATCATTATTTTTATCATTTTCATTATTATTATTATTATCATCATTATTATTATTATCATTATTATTTGTATTATTATTATCATCAACATTATTATTATTATTATCATTATTATTATTATTATTATTATTATTATTATTATTATTATTATTATTATTATTATTATTATTATTATTATTATTATTATTATTATTATTATTATTATTATTATTATTATTATTATTATTATTATTATTATTATTATTATTATTATTATTATTATTATTATTATTATTATTATTATTATTATTATTATTATTATTATTATTATTATTATTATTATTATTATTATTATTATTATTATTATTATTATTATT
>JAIGNY010001960.1:130000-142500 GCA_020152595.1 Chiridota heheva
AAACTCATGGAGCGGTACATCCCAATCGATAAAGAACTTTCACTCGCAAGCGTTGATAATGTGATTTTAATTTCCATCGGTGCGTGTTACGCAGTGAATTTAAGTGCCTTTGTTATTTTTTAATCAATAATCTATACCCTTATAGTATTATTGTATACAGATGGACTCGTATTTGAAATATAGGACAGGTAAATATTTTCAACAGCTCTACATACTTAATTAGGTACTGCATGTCACTAAAGGGATATTATCTTAGGCCGTCTGAAATTCCAATCTGTATTTTAAAACTCTAAAGCTTAAAATTGACAAAAAGGTTTAAGTCACTGAGCTACATCAAGGGCTAAGGAGTTTCTAGGAGGATAACACTGGGATATCTATATCTTAAAAAAAGTGTTAAAACAGTATTAATCTGCTGGTTTCTAATAATCATGGGAAATTGTTCATTTTAATAGTGCTGAGGCTGCTGTAATCAGTGTATTTGACAACACTGAATTGCTTGAAATTTATTGGGGGTTCAAAAAGGTTTTACGCTTTGGAATTTAGGTTTTGATGGGTAAGGGTGGGCTTAATTTGGTCTTGGATGACAACACAGGAACTTTGTTGAGCTGGAATGGGAAGGGCATGACTGAACCCGCTTGACTTTAATAAGTTGGATTAGTGGGGATATACAATTGTGACCAAATGAGACTAGATTTAGCTTGAATTGCTGTAATATGACTATTGGTACTGTATATTGCCACTGAAGTCAAGAAATGGATCAGTAGAGACATTATAATTTTGTGAAACTGGAATCCAAACAGGCGTACGTATCTACCGTTGAGGAAAGATTGGAAAAGCTTAAAAAAAAAATATCCTTCACCACTCACTTATGAACAACTATTAGGTCCATAAAAGGTCAGATCAAAGGTCTGATTAAAAGATTTAAAAACGCTAGCTTTAAATTACCACTTTCACTGAAAACAGAGTATCAAACAAAAATTACTACTTCTGAAAATTAAAACAAATATTCATAACAATATTGAAAACCACTGAGTTGCTGATTCTAATACCACTTACCATGTAATCACAAATCTCATACAGCAAAATCCCACACAAATCTCACACATGTTTTACAGAATTCATATCAGGAGCAACATCTCTTAAACCATCGGTTTATAGACGCTTTCTATCATGACATCGCTAGTATTTCAGGGAATCAGCATGTCAACTAACATTGAGTCCCTTAAGGACCAACTAAACGCGACTGGCTTCTCAGTAAAGAGAATACTTCGCATCACATCGCGACGTACAAACCAGCCAACGAAACTCGTACGCGTTCTTTCTCACATCATCATCAAAATCTGAACATCTAAATTGGGAAAAGGTTCAACTTCCAAGGCAAACAGTTGTCAGCAGAAAAATCTCACCGCTTCAAACCATCCGTGTTTAGCTGCTATTGTTGCCAACGAGATGGTCACCTTGCAAATCCTGCTCAACAACAATCGTTGCATTCGCTGCGGACGAAATCATCTAGGCAAACATTGTATGATACCATATACGCTCCCATTTGCTACCACTGCAAAGCAGATTACCCAGCATTCAAATGCCCAACATTACGAGCAAAATACAATACCAAGATCTCGTCAAAGAGCACCTCTACATCTCAGTCCAGAGAAAAACCATCACACAATCTACCGAAACCAGCCTATCACATTCAAACTAAAGATGCCTCAACTCAAACAACTGTAGCATCTATACCCTCATCAATCGCATCAGTCAGCACTGAATTTACAGGCATCGATGTAACGACAAACACGGACCATCCTCAGCGTCCACGCTCAGGCTTACCAAATGCATTAATCAATACTGAGCACACAGGCGCCGATGCAGCGGTAAACACGGAATCCCCTTGAAACACGGGCCGTATGGTTGTTTACCTTGATGAACTTCGCCGTCTGATTTCCTTTCGCTTCACCTTCAAATTAGCTTCCGAGCTTACAGGCATCTTATCAAGGATGGATATGCAAGCCGTCTACAAACATGCTATTGAACTGGGAACCATCTCTTCAATCAAAGATACCATAATCGAATCCTCAATCATCACCACGATACTCCAGGACACTGACAAGTACAACGCACGTTGTCAACATATCTGGACCGACAACATTTCTATCACACTGAGCCTTTTCAGCAGCTTCGTCAACACTAAGCTTAAGCTCAATGCCTGGTCTCCAACTTAGCTTGGATCATCAATTAACACATTCGGGACCATCCAATAATTGACCACTGTTTAATTCACTTCCACTGGAAAGAGTCACAATTATACATGTCTTACCTACCAGTTATTGGGCAGCTGACTTCAGACACCTCATACCTATCCTCTGCTACAGCCATCTTAAGCACTAATTTACAAGTCAAATTAGTCTATCGATATAAGGCTCGTTGCTACATCGTCATTCCCAAGCAGTATATCTTCTGCAATATTAAATTACAGAATGATCAAAGGATTTAAGAACGCTGGGTTTAAATAAACAATTTCACTGAAAACAGACTATCAAACAATAATTATTACTTCTGAAAATAAACACAAATATTTATAACAATATTGCAAACTACTGAGTTTCTTATACCATCACCACTTACCATGTAATCACAAATCTCATAGAGCAATGCATCAAAAAGGTCAAAATAAGTTTAACTGCTGTTTGAACTACGGTCTCAAAAGTCTGTGGTCCAGGAGTTTTCCCAATAATTTACCATCCCCCAATTTCGATCTCAAATTGGCACTGTACATTTTGACTTTAGATATTTTGAGCCTCGACTTTATTCGTCGCTGGTACAATCGTACCATACTGTGTAGTATATTTTAAACAACGTGAGTGTATGATTATGCGTCTTTTATTTCGAAAATTGTTTGAGCATTTAGGGATGATATGCCAAAACTAGCTCAATTTTGAATTATTGGTAGCTCCTATCTAAACCTCTGATGACATATCCTATTTCTACAACTCATGCCAAATTTTGTGCTTTTACCAAAAAGTGCACAATTTGATGTAAATAATAGCTGAAGTCCGTTGGACTGTACCTAATACAATCTCCTTAAATTAATGCATCAATTTGTAGACAAAACATGCACATAGAGAATCGGGGATGTATCAATTATGCAACGGGTGAGGTATTATGTCTTAAATTTTCTACCTTGAAGTAAGATTATCGTTTTCTCTAACTGTTGGCCACATAACATTCAAATATCATCATTCATATTTTCATAAGGAATTTGACACATATTGTAATGGACAGTGAAAGGTTTTGTCGTTTCTGAATATCATGGTTCTAGAATATGCATTAGGAATGTTCTGTATTTAAGATTTGTATACTTGATTTTGCCTTACTTTCTGAAATCACTCTCTAACACGATCTAGGCCACATGACTTTGACATTTTTTTTTGTACAAGCTAAAGCACGGTGAAAAACTCATATTCTCACCATACCATCCACAATGCATGCTTTCGCCGTTTCGTATCGTGTGTTTGGATTAAGCTTTAGATTATGGATCTTCTTGCTGTATACTGAATAAAACTATAATTGTATCTTTAAAGTGAACCTCTAAACAGAGTGAACCGTTTGCATCATTATTTCTAATACAATGAAGTAGTATGGAAGAGAATAATCTGAAAGTGAGGAGAGACTCCGAATTTCGGTATATTTTTGTAAGCATTCTAGTATATTCAAAATTATATTCCTAACTCCACAACATTAATATTTACAGATTGTAAATTTAATCTGTGACGCACATCTTTTCGATAAGTTTGTTCCAGTAAATCTTCATAGAGAAGAACTCCTTGGTTGCTTCATATTCACTGCGAAATACATAAGCCAATATGTTGGTACCTAGATTAGAAGCAGCATTTTCCCGTAACAATATACATTGCAAAATCGTAACGTTCTAACTCAGGAAAATAAGTACATTTAATCATCATGTTCTGTATTTGAATCACACCATCTGACCGTATCAGGTTATAAAGCTTCAAGCATTCCTGTGAATAGAGATTATGCAACACCCGTAATTTCGGGAGAAACTGGAAATTCAAGGGAAAAACCAAGTTGGGAAGAATTATCAGTTATTATCAATTATAATTAAAACACTGGAATTGACATTGGTATTGGTATCAAAACTGGTGAAATTGTTAAAGCTACGAAACTGCAGTTAGCAATTGTAGACAGACCAGTGGCATAACTTTGGTAGTGGGTGGCCCGACGCTGGGGTGTGCTGAGGCTCCTTTTAAGCCTTCTCTTTACTAGTATCTCATCGAGGCTCTCATCGAGGCCATAGGCTCAACGTTGCAGCGCCTGAGAGCGCATATAACTTACGCCATGAGCCAGAGTTATGTTGTTACTATGCTAAAATGTAAAATTGTGTTATTGTTTGAAAGATGTCAAACTAAGGAATGTGTGGCATACCTGTAATTTATTTTAAAATGTCACATTTTGAATAGGAATTATGCTTTGGTAAACAGGTAAAGAACTGTCCATGATCAGATCAACGCACTTAGCGTCAGGCAGACCACGTGATACCATATGACACGCAGCTTTTTTAAGTGGAGCACAACAGAACTTAAACTCAGAGTAAAGGAAACTAAGCGAAGAAATCAAGTAGCAAATCAAACGTAGCCAGGAAAAACATAAACAACTGCATGCATAGCAAACTAATACATTCGTACATCAAAAGAAGTATACTATTTTAGAAAGGTAGACAGGCACAAAAAAGAAGCCGAGCAACCCGTACAGCGCTTTCAGACAATTTCTGGTGTGGCCTTTTGAAATTGTTTTCATTTCCATTTGTATATGTTCATTTTTATTTTCCTTACTTTGAATGAGACAACTTAAAAGCAAAAATGAAGGCAAACTTAATACATTGTTCTGTATTATGTGGCGGTGTGCATAACCGAGATTTAAGATCCTCCTGTGGCGCTCAGTATAAAAAAATGCAGTGATACCTTATAGAATATAAAAGTAAACGAAACTTCATTTCCATGAATTTGTGTGAGTACTCGCACAGCCAACCAGGGTACCAGATTATTCCTTTAGTACACGCTGTTAATCATTTGAAGTGTATTTCATGCAAGGCTTAATCAATGAGGGGAAAGAACTCAAGCTACGCAATCACGAATATACTGATTTTGTTTTTACTATAGGTGATCCGCCCTAAAAGTTAGAGCAGGTAAGGTTAGCTTAACTAGTAGTATCTGTCAACTAATAGCGGATTTTTACTACAGGGCGTGGTTCTAGGTCAAGTTGTATATGGAAACAATAAATAACAGTTACAACTTAAATTTATCCCACGTTTATGTTTTCTTCCTAAAGGGGAGTCTACGAACTAGTGCCCGTTCCACTGTTCTGAGCCGTTTTAAATCATTTCAAAAATAACTTAGAGATCCTAGCAAAAAAATGTTCTTTTTGGATAAGATCGAGATGTGACTGATTACCTTTAATGTACATGGGCTTCGTAAAACGGTATTTGAATACTTGTTTAAAATGTAACAATGCAATTACGAGTTTATATAAGCTGCAGTAACTTGTATTAATTTTTTAGTAGTTGACTAGAAATGTAATACTGGAATGGATTAGGAAAATAAAACGAAAATTTATTGCAGAGGTGACATTAAAAGTCTTTTCTAACTGTACTTATATCACACAACAACATATTTAGCTATGGGATAAACCTACATTACGCGTTACGCGACAAAGTTTACAAAAAATATACGACTTAAAATCAGACACTTACTTTGTGTTACAATTTTGGTATCGCCCAAAGACTTTTACCATTTCTAAGCATAATGTTTTGTCGCAAAAGGCTTATTTTTTCTCTGTGGTCTAAAATCCTCATCTCAAATTTTCGTCATATTAAGGTTACGCTTAGGGTTAAATTTTATGGTCACCCTAGGATTAGGAAATTAGTGTGCAAGTCAATGAGAATGTTGCCCAAATTAGCGATTCGTAACATTTTATGGACATGCCGATGTTTTCTAGTTTGAACGCACTTCGAAAGAATTCTTATAGTCTTCTTGCAGACACTCTCTATGTTCTTCACAAATTAATATTACGGGGAGACAAGCATGTTAATTATTCCGAACTCAATTCCGAGTTCAATCGGCTAAAACTGAAATATAATTAATGAGGGTTGGCAAATTATTTATTATTGTTACAAATCAATGTATTTGATTATTGTATTTGCATGTTGTCAAGCACTGTTAATCCGATAACAATATTTTGAACTTACAAATCTCTAGAGGTCGAGATTAAAATATTATATTATAATGAGTTTTCTTTAGGAAACTCCTGTAATACAGAACTAAATGGCAGCTTACAAAATGTTGATAAATTTCCTGTATGCAAACCCTTATGCTAATTTTGTGTAACATGAATCGATAGACAGCTGTAAATCTGTATATTTTTTTAATTTATCAACTATCGGGACTGAAAATGGTGTGAAAAACTATTACGCCTGAAATTTGAAAAGGGCATTACACTTTGAACCAAGACAATATCACGGTCGTAGAGTCGCCCAGTCATGCAACACAAATTAGTATGAGCATTTGCTTGTAAATTCCATCAAAACCATAACGTTTTCAAATGATTTTAATGAAAATATTAAGTACTGTACAGTAGTTGAGTTAGAAATAAAAGCATTTTGGTTAATGTTGCCGAAACACGTCCATACAGCTTTCAGAATATTTTGGTTTTTACCAAGCATTCATGTGAAGAACTAACTTTTTGTTAATTAGTGATTCATTTATTCAAACATTAGGAATCTATTGTTAGAAAGATAGTATTTAATTGATTAAAGATAATAATAATTGGCTGATTACATATGCAGAATTTTTCAATTCTGACAGGTGATAAATTGGCCTGACTGAAAATTGAGTATTCACTTATGCATTCTTCCAACATTCTCAGCTAGCAACGCAAAACTGTGCTTCTCGGTACAATTTATATTACTCTTACCCATTAACGCGTATTATGATTGTTTATTTTTTTATTACACCATTTCTTGCTATTTTATTAACCTTGTCTATAATTCTCTAATACTGCTCTGACAATAACATATTTGTTACACTTGTGAATATAAATTTTATAATTGTTTTCATCTATGTATACTATGATAAAATAATACGGTGTATGTAAATAATGTAAACACAGTTGTTTCCAAACAAATTATGTTTTGGTATAATTCACATACCCTCCAATAATAAGTTACAGTCAATGCTTTTATACAACAACAATATATCTATATATCAAACAATACATTTTTTCATCAAACATCTAACTATTTTCGATACCTATAATTATTCGGATTGCACAACAATGAAAACTATCTACTTTTCTTGACGCTATAGTCTGACTTGTCTGTCATAGTAACAACTGCCAACAATATGGTTAACATCTAATACTACGATTGATTTCCAAAATTGTGTTGAATGAAGACTATAATGTCCATTAATCATCAAAATGAAATATAAGAAAATGTTTATAAGCGTGTTTCTTGTTTCATTTTAGGCTTATACAATTTTCCCCGTACAAATTAAATTTAAAAAGAAAAAAAGATGACAGTTGCGTTAAGTGAAACGATGAATTAAGACGTTACATCAATAAAACAAATGGCTTCGTATACAAAAATGTTAGTACATTAGCAACCATGAAAAAATACTTGGCACGTCATACGTTGTTGCCAAATTTATATCTGATATACATATACTCAACATTTGTTTTGCTTTGTTTTTGCGAAACATTATAACTTTTATATATCTTTAATAAATCCTGCTGTTTTAAATATCAACATTTTTTTGCATGCCAATATCTGTTTTCAGACATGGCAAATCAATTAATTTCACGCTCTTTTATCAGGTCACCGATAATATCATCGAAGTACAATAATTTTACAAAACCTTCAGAAACAAGACATTCATTTTAAGTTTGCATCATTATTCACTACAACATGAGCTTATATTACATTATGTGGTTCATGAAAAATAATCCTTTGGGAAATATTTGCACCTTTTACATTCGCAAACATTTCCATACGTAAACATGTACGACTGGAATAAAGTTGATGATCTTCAGCATTTGTCTTGTATCTTGTAACTGTCTTTTTGATACACAGAAGAGTGCGATTGCTCAAACACTTGATACATAGTTCGACGGATTCGACGAAGCTACATTTTCGTACATTTTAGTGAGTATATTGTTTTATGAATAACAACAATGAATTTCATCGCAAAACGAAGTTTATCCTCATTGTACGTATCTGCAGTTGAGGTAAGCCCAGCCGCAGCCATTGAACCACCACGCACCTGTTCTATGCGTTGCACATGATACGCCATTCCAGTTATCATTGTCCCGATCCCTGGTAGAAAACTGTTGGTTGTTATTTCAAGATATCATGCTGTCTCCTGAAATTTTTAGGAAGAAATATATCTTTTAAATAATATAGGTCCAAATATAACAAGCTCATAAAACAATTTCTTGTCTTATGTGGCAGAAACGTGGAAACAAATTTACAAGTGGAATGCAATAATACTATTGTCCTTCTTACTTTCATAATGTATTTTCAATCAATTTTCAGTCAGTACATTGCAGTGCAACATTCTCTTGCGAAAGATAATCGGCACGAAAAGGCTATTTTTTCCTCTGAATACATTACAAAACATAATGAAATCAAGTGCAAGTTGTACAAAATCGTGGATAAAAATACTAAACGATCGACAGCACATGAAATCTTAGAAATGGAAAGAATTCCAAAACTACAAAGATACGTATATATGAAAATGAATAGTCAAAGGTAAAGTCGGTTCTCAATTATAGGAAATAATCCCCGGCGTAGAATGAATTTACAACCATTTCAGTGCTAATAATCACTGGCTAGGGGTTGCTTAATGGATGGTGGGTTTGTGTGATACGTGGGTGGTTTTTATGACAAGCGGGTGGAATTGTGTGGTAGGTGAGATGGTTGCTGTGGTGGGTTGGTGGGTTTGTGTGATGAGTGAGTGGGTTTGTGTGATGGGTGAGTGGGTTTGTGTGATGGGTGAGTGGGTTTGTGTGATGGGTGAGTGGGTTTGTGTGATGGGTGAGTGGGTTTGTGTGATGGGTGAGTGGGTTTGTGTGATGGGTGATGGTTGGTGAGTGGGTTTGTGTGATGAGTGATGGGTGAGTGGGGGTTGGGTGTGATGGGTGAGTGGGTTTGTGTGATGGGTAAGTGGGTTTGTGTGATGAGTGAGTGGGTTTAGAGTATTGATAAAAGATAATAAACGGATGGCGTAGGTCTACGTGCTATGTGTTAGGAGTCGTGAACAAAAATGTGTGCTAACAAAATATGGAGAGGAATTATCAAGTATCAGGAAAGAAATTCAAGAGACATTACTATAAAGTCCGAAGCATGTTATTTTATATCTGTGATTTTCATATATTATTGAAAGTAAAACGAATTTCAAACATTTATCTAAACCTTGAAAGTTGGTAATGTATTAGTGAGATAAACACCTCACTCAGTAGGCACTACTTGCAAGGCAATACTTGCATACTGTTATCTGACTACTAGTGTATAGGCCTACCTTTTTAATTGAAACTAAAAGGGCTTAATAACGATCGTTTTCTTTTTCATCTATTTTATTAATATTGAGGCTTTTATTAACTACGTAAAAGATTTCCTTTAATGCAGTATGTAAAACTCACTTGCACGTAGTTCATAGTTTCCGGGTTTAAAAGTGCGCAGATAACTAGTCATTTCAGCTGACTGTTTGAATTAGTGATGGGATTGGGGGTTGAATGTGATCTTAAAAGAGGGCATTCATTATGGATTCGTCTTCTTCCCTAACTTTTCTGAGAGGGTTTTCCCTTTCTAAGTTTCAACAATTTTTAGCACCTCAAACATTACCTGGTTTCAAGCGGTGCTGTATGAAGGAACTATATTTACTTCATAAAATATGTTTTATTAAATTTTCTACGCGAAGTAAAATCATAGTTTCCTTACTACACCTTGTTTTCAGCCTTCAGTACACTACACTGACACTGACACGAAATCCCAGAAAACATGTAAAATAAAGTACCCAAATACCTCAGCAATGTGATAATGTAATGTAGAAGCAGTCATTAGCCAATGAAACTTGTTCTTTTTTTTCTGTACGTATTCACAGATTCACGCCCACTCGGATTTATGAATATATAATGAGGATTTATGGTCAAGGAATGTATAAATAATGGTCACTTTTGCAAAACTTTTAGTTAAAGCTTAAATGATTATCTTCATTGGTGTTTTAAGCTTATCATTGAGTGAAAAAGGGATGAAATTTACAAACAAAAAGAATGTTACAGAATTAAAAAAAATACACTATGAATTTATCCCATGAGATGCGGGTAATCATGCTGGTAACAGGGTGATTTTTGATGCAAGATTTCCTTTTATATATCTTTCTAATAATATTTAATCGTAAAACCTGCCAAACCAGTCAGGAGCACAGCAAATACAGAATTCCTTAGGCCAGTGTAACTACGGCAAACGCGCTACTGCTATTGGTGAATACATATCATCTGAGAACAACACCACCCAGATTGATATGCAGATAATGGACTAGACATACCCACGTGGAATCATGATTGCGAGTGTTGCAAGCTTAGTTGGTCCAACATATGCGATTATCCTATACTCAGTTAAAAGGATAGGCTATATGGATATTGTTGAACTCTGGATTTTAAGTGAATTCTATTATTCATGATCTGTATGAATTTATTATATAAATGAGTTGAAGAATATGAGAGTGAAATCCACACTAAACTCCTTGAAAACGATGGAAAAATAACAATTTTTGGAGAAATGCATACTTTTGGATCTGCTTTCAAATTCCATAAATGTTTTCGCAACAAACTGTTTTTTGATATTAAAATGTTTGATATCAACTATCCATGTTACATTTAATCACTTATTTGTGCTACTTGGGTTTGATATCAAAATCTTATCATTTTTCCGCATGAACCTAATTTAAATTTTAAAATCGACCAAAAAGTTTAAACCTATTTTTTACAGTCCTAAAAATGTTCTATTTTCTCTCTTTGGTGGCAACCTTACTCAATAAATTGCATGACTAAAATATATCTAAAGTTGTTTTTCTTCCAAAATTAACACAATGACAAAGCTAGGACTTCTTCAAAAACTTTTCATTTTACGGCCCGCTGAAGTTGGAGGTACCGGGCAGGGCCTGTCTGGAAGAGAATGACGTCAAATGCCTCATTAAGTCGAATTTGGGATTTACTGGCAATTAACTTGTGTTAATTCTTTCAGCTTCATACAAAGTATTTGCTACAAACGTTATCAACTATTCATGTTACATTTGATCACTTATTTGTGTTACTTGGGTTCCATTTTTGATACAGAATTGCATTTTTATATGCAATTCATCAGAAATGTAAAATGGTCCATAGGAAATTATGATAAAATCTGTAAATTGCATGTTATAATTTCAATTTTAAAACACACGTATGTATCACTCACGCATAATATTCCCTGCAGATGAGCCTACTGTATATTTGGAAGTGTCCTAAGGTTATGATAAAAATGTTTAACGTGTTAAAAACTTTGCTGCAAGTTTCCTTTATTTTTTGCTCTGAAATCTAAGTTCACGCAAGTTCAATACTTGCCGATTTCAGAAAGCTCATCAAAAGTTCTGCAAATTTTTTGATAAAACAAATAAGGGTTTAATAGAAAATGAAGATCTATGCAAAAATCAATACCATGCGTGAAAGTTGCAGGGCTTAACCCCTTGTCCTGCACAAAAACTCACTATGGCGCATTTGATTGAATTATGTTGAATATGTTGACCATCATATATCCTTAAGCCCCATCTCGATCCCACCAGAACATAACATCAACAAGCCTCACCTCCAACCTACTCCACCCGCCACCATCCTACCCCCACTCCCACCGCAACCCGTACCCCACCCCACATTCCCTAGCCCCAGCCCCACATTCCCTAGCCCCAGCCCCACATTCCCTAGCCCCAGCCCCACATTCCCTAGCCCCAGCCCCAACCCAAAGTTTATAGCAAACCATATAGTAAGATCGAGTGGCGTAGCCAGGATTTCTATATTGGTGTGGCAAGTAACATAAATAAACCGACAGGATACAAAATATGGCGCCTGCCGACGAACGGTACTAATTTTGACGATGAAAATGGAATAGTGAGGTATGTTGATGGGGAGATTGCCCCCTTTTACCATCCTTTAGCTACGCGACTGATAAGATCATATTATTGGAGAAAATTGTTTTTTGCTAATCCTTACTTAATCAAAAATCAGAAATAAATATCAATATAAATATTTTTTTGAGGATTAAGTTTACTTTTATTTACTAATTGATTTTTTTTCCTAGTAAAGTTTCTTTAGTTAGTAAATTGTACTTTTACTAAATTTGTATGTAAGAAAATCACGTAGGCCTACCATCCTGCTGAACAAAATGAATTAAGACGTCTAAG
>JAIGNY010001960.1:147500-152500 GCA_020152595.1 Chiridota heheva
GAGACCGCTTTCCACGCCATCCGCCTATCACTTATTTTTGTAATGTTATACGCTTCCCACCTTAAAGTTCCTTTGCACAAAAATTATGGGGTTTCTGCCATGAATATAGATAAGACAATATCATTACAAAGGTTCAAAGAAACGTGCAGTCGTCTGTTGATATACCAACCCACTGATATGTTCAAAGATCCACCATTAGTGTGTAAAATATCTGAAGAAGATAGCAACTCCAGGAGTTGCTGAGCTCAACTGTTTTTTTTTTTTCTTTCAGGAAACATGACATAAAGTGTATCATTTCAAATCAATTAATTCAACTTTGATCGCAATAAGTGACATGTCTTATCTTGAGGAGGACGCTTAGACCTTTGAGTTGCATATCCATTATGTGCGGAACACATCCCTTTATAGCAGTTCATCAACACACCCATTACCAACACCATATCCCTCAACGTTTTTCTAGGAAACGCGACACAAAGTGTACTATTTGACTCCAATCATTTACCCCGAACGGGGGTATGGACTGTCTGGGGCGGCAATAAGAATAAGTGTTTCCCAGCCACAGATGGTCAGCGTATTCCGCTTTCTTCTTTAATTTCCTTCGGCATTCCTTTTAAAAAGTACTATTTCCTGTTGTTTTAAGCATTCGCTTACATGACTACTTAAAAATGTCAATTTTGTAGAAACTTTTGAATAGTCACAATACATCAATCGGTCCGGGAGATTCCTGGGCTTTTGGTGTAATAGGAACTTATACCAAAAAGCCTTGTATTAATCAAGATCCATGGAGGCAGTCATTTTAACTTGGGATAACGTTATGTCAATGGATTTTACTAAGAGCGCGGTAGTATTTGTGTAATGTAACGTATGATGCATGTACATTGTATCAGCGATGACTAAGCCAATACAGAATCATGTGTCGAGAAGGCTGTTGAATAGGTCAACGACCCGTCAACGGAAGTGTTTTGTTATTTGATACGGTAAAGTCTACGATGAAATTGAAAAGTCAGCAATCAAATCTGATAAATATTAGTTTGATATCAATTTTCTTTTAAAAATACCCCTTGCCTTCCCATTAAAAATGCCATTGACTTCACGTTATCATTAGTTAAAATGGCGGCCTCCATGGATTGTGTAATGAATACGAAGTTCCAAGTTTTAGTGTATTTATTATTACACCAAAAGTACAGGATTCTCCTGGAGTATCAATATTGAACATTCATATACTGATTTCAAGAGCTTTGTAGTTAACCTTGGCTTATAAAAAGGGTCCCATGTGTAGAAGAATTACCCGATCCTACATTGAATCTCCGTGGTTCTGGGCATGGGCGCTTTTATGGATACAATCTTGGCAGTAGAGATTCGTACATTTATTCATGGTATTTAAACCTTATAATACAATCATGAAATCAATTATATAATTTACCATTCTACAGTTCGTTGTTTTGCGGTATTGTTTAATTTGGAATACTTTATTCACGCTGTCTAAATTCTGCGATTGGAATTATTGCTGATTAGCACTCTTAAAATACCTTTTCTTGGTTCCGTTTAAGTATTCAATTACGACTATCACTCATAAGATAAGCGTGTGTCTATAAGATTGGATTATTGGAAGTCAAGGTCAGATTCGAGATATGTTCAACAAATTGATCTATTCAGCTGAAATCACATCAAAGATAATTTTGATATTTTCATCTTTAAAATCGATCTTCTCAAAGCATTAAGTAAAATGATATCAAAAATAATTAGTTATTCTTTTGAAAGATGTTCTGCAATGAGTGCTTATATGATATGACCATTATACGTACATCGATATGCATTTGATAAATTTATAACTTTTTATCATTTTTTAGCATTTCGCAAAATGTTGGTTAATTTTATATACTTAAAGACATATGCGAGATTTGGGGGAGCAAGGGCACCCTTCACACTTTTTTCCGAATTTCTATATTTTGTAATGTTGTTCATGTTGTAGCGTGGTTTTGTAATTCCCCCCCCCCCCTCCTTTCCCTATTCCTCCCCTTTGCACACACACACACACACAGACACGCACGCACACAAAAAATAAGACTTTGCCCCCACACCTTTGGTAGGAAAATTCCACCTATGCATTAAGATATACTGTCTTTTAGTTTCACATATTACAAGGTTCAGCACACACTGTGTTCACTCCGTGTGCATTCTATATATCTTGGATGTTGGTGGATTGAATTTGGTGCAGTATCTCATTATACTGTAGCATCTTAATACATACTTATTTTGCAGGTGACAGCATGATCGCGTGGAACAGCAACAGACAAGTTTTCTGCACGAGATCATGACAATGACTCCAGCGGATCATGTACGACGCTCTATCCAGGTGTGTGGCGGTTTACTGACTGCAGCTATTATGCTCATCTCAACGGCAGATATGTACAAGATGGAAAGTACTCAGATTGTGTTGGAATATTCTGGCGAAGTTTCAGAGACTGTCCTATGAAGATGAATTTTAGGTTATTAGCCGTATGGGGCCCAGTTAATCATTCTATAGTATATATGAATTGAAACTCTTTGGAAGGCTGTTAAAGATATTTTTAGTTCTTTTAGAAGTACTCTGAATAATTCGGCAATTTGGAACAACCAATAATAGAATACTGCCAGAGATTGTGGATATGATGAATATCACTGCTCGCGATCCTTGTATCATCCATATGCGAGTGGCAGTCCTGGAAGTCATATAAAAGCTTGAATTGTGCAGGAATTTGTCGAGAAAGAACTCAATGGCACACATTGGGGAGTTCTCCTACACTCTTTATCAAGGAAATGAAACTAATGGGAACGAGGTCAGCCTACCATATTTCAAATAGCATTGTATGGTGATGCAAACTAAAAAATAATGCGGTAACTCTCTTGAAGATCCAATGATGCCAAACAGTAAACCAAGAAAGAGAAAGTCAGTAGAAGCTTAATTATAGCACCGTCTTTTGAATTAAGCCGTTTTGAGGATTAGGGAAAAAAACATTGGGACACATCAATTTAGTGTAAAAAACGGGACTTACATGTATAACCCAGATTCATGGCAAAAAAATGATCAAAAATATTATAAAATTACGACTAAATAGAAACAAAACAAACAAAACACTAGCTCATGAATTTTCTTAGTCTCTGATTTCTTGTTTATGTTTGGAGAGCCGGCCAACACATAAGCCGGAGGGAAATGCCCCCTTTGCACCCGCTATAAGAGTGCTTATCAGTGACTCAACCCTCGGTCCAGTATCTTAACATCCCCCATTTCCCAAACCCATCTGCCAATGGATCAACAGCCCTTAAAGGACCAAGTCCAGTAGTCAACCCCATCTTTCGAACGAGCAGTACTTCCTACATGCAATCCCAACCTGACATAAACCATCCTATGCTCCGCTCCAACACTACTGTACTATTCCATACAAATGGTCTTCACAGTATGGCATATACTTCCACCCCAATACCAGCGCAACTCAACTTTAAATCTGATCTTCTATGCCGTATGGTATACCACTCTTCAGTTCTTATAGGAAATATCATCGATATGCATATTATATCCAAAACACCGAAACATACAGACTTCTGTTATTACGTGTCTTGGTTTGAAATAAGTAGGAGAATGTGGTTAGTTCTCTATCCAAACTTTATTAGGCATCAATCTCACTTTCGCTGGCCCTGCCATCGCATCACTTACTATGCCGTCTAAAAAAAATCCAGAACAATTTCTCTCCATCTGGTGAATTTGACTTGAATTGAATTTGCTGCTGTATCTCATTATAATGTAGCATCTTAACACATACTTATTTTGCAGGTGACAGCATGATCGCGTGGAACAGCAACAGACAGTTTTCCACATGAGACCGTGACAATGATGGATACTCCACCGGATTATGTGCGATGCTCTATCCAGGTGCATGGTGGTTTACTAACTACAGCTATGCTCATCTCAACTGTTAACGGTAGATATGTACAAGATGGAAATAACTCAGATTGTTTCGGAATAATCTAGTGGAGTTTCAGATAAATTGCTGTAAGAACAGTGGCGCAGGAAACGGGGGTCCAATGATCACACTTTCCAGGACTTTCAGTTTTGACCTCCCCTCCCCCCTCCCCTCCCCCCCTTCCTCCCCTTCTTCCTCCCTCCTCCCCATCCCTCCATCTCCCTCCCCACCCCCCCCCCCCTCACTCCCCTCCATGCAGTGCCCCCTTCCCCTCCCATCCCCCTTCCCCAGATTCTACATGAGTTTAACATTCTTCAGGTATGGGCGATATACACAGAGTAAACTGTATTATTACTTTTTGTTAAATTCGGCTCCTGTCTCTTGATATATTTTGACTACACCCGTCGTAGAAGTTTGAAAAACCACAATTTGACATATCATTTCAAATTGCAATTGACTGCTAAGTTTTGTTTGATTTGTATACGACAATATATTCAGTTTGAAAAGTAAATAAATTGAGTTTATATTACTTTGAATTGTCGGACTTTAAGAGCCCAAATTTTGCTATTCGCTTATATCGAAATAATTATTGTAGTAAACTGTACCTCCAGATGCCCCTGAGAAAATAGCTCTACGTTATGACCTTCGATAGTTTGACTCCCACGTGCAAATTTCATATTTGTAAAAAGGAGTTATTTTGTGACAAAATGATGTTTACGTTTAACGGGGTGAAGGAAAAGTATCATTGTGATGTCATTGTTCTTTGGCAAATGTCATTTGTAAACTCTGTCTTCAAAATTCCTCGTGTGAATAATTGTATATAAAGCCACGTTTTGCTGGAATTGTGCTAACTGAATGTTTATTGGGATAATCCTGGTCGGGATATTTTACCGAAAGTGGAGGGTAATTAAAAAAAGTCACAAAATCACGCTGATATACAAACAAATTCATCACACAAAAGTTATGTTTTCGGGAATATGGAGATGCCCTCATCTTGATCGCATACTCTTCCCCATATCTTTACCTACTGGGTTAAGAAACCAAGACTATGGGTAACAC
>JAIGNY010001960.1:157500-172500 GCA_020152595.1 Chiridota heheva
CACAATGTTTATGTTTTTCATTCAAATCTATTATCCTTTATTATTAGTAAAACCTGCTAGAAAACTAAATAGATAAAAGTTAGGTATTCATATACAATAATACATTGCCAAAAATACCCCACTTCAACAACTTTTGAAAAATTGTTTTTAATCATACAGAAACAACCAATTATCATTCAAAGAAATACATAAAGATTTGCAATGGAAATAACTCTATGACATCATCAAACACAAATTCATCATACTGTACAAAACCTAAAAATGCACTTGGAAAATGTTTAAAGATCCATATCTTCTAAACAGAATATGATATCAACCTGTTTTTGTACAAAATTGTTCTAAAGGTACACTCTTGCAAATAAGATTTTACAAAAAAACATAGGAATATTCCTTTAAAGCTCGACTGTCTAAGAGTAACACATAATAAGAATTGATAACTTTTTTTTAAATTGATCAAAAACCGCACGGTGAATTTTAAAAGCGCACGGTGAAAGATAATTCATATGTCATTATTTCAAATCGTGAAGAAACATTTGATCCTTCGCAGTGGTTGAGATCCCTTCGCACTGGTTGAGTTCCCCGCGCTAGAAATGTGTCTGATTCTTATGTTATTCCTAATACAAACTTTAAATTTAGATAGATGCATTGTGGGATACTCCTGCAAATGATCCCCAATTGAGAGAACAAAATTGTTTTCCCGATTGGGGGTACCAACCGGACTGCTGCACTGATCCATCAATGCTCTCATTGACTTTAAAAGTTCTCTAAAGACATTTATTTATTCGATATTTTGACGTCCGTTTTGTTTGTTACATCACCATCTCCTTGATTTGTGTACTTACATTATGTGGCATGATAATAATAAAAATAGTAATTGCTATCAGATTGACTTTAAAATGTTGCGTTTTGGATTTCATACAAATAATGTCTCTTACAAGAGTTTACTTTGAGAAACTTAGATATATAGGCTCATCACATGTCTCAATAACTTTACATGTAACTTGCTCCTAATCATTCTAGTTGGTCGTGCCCGAAATTTGTCTTGATTTCCTGACAAATTGTACAGTTGTAGAGGGAGTCCAAATCTCCATGGGTATGTTGATAAGTTTTATTATGCGAGCTTGGGGTTTTCCATGCGATGCATAATTTGCATTTAGTCTTCTCAAATTACTATCAGAAACAAAGGCGTACTGATTCACTTAAAGACCAAGTTGGACGTGGCCTATGTTTGCTTTACACATATGAAATACACGATGGACACTCGGTACATTGTACAAATATATATTTAGAGGATCCGAAACACATTTAGCAAATCGAAGACATATTTAACAGTCAAAACATATGAAGCGAGTTCGGAAATAATTCTGTATACAATCCATCAAAATAAAATACAACTGCCTCAGTAAAAGACAAATAACAATTGTTTTGTTAAAGAAGACATGAAGTCTGATTTCATATGATAGAGGAGTGGAGCCTAAAATTAACAACCAAAACAGCAAGTCAAAATCTTATTCCAATCTCAAGTTATTCATGTTTGAATTCATGGCTGCCATTTTCTCAATTTTGTATTGTAATCTTGTGCATGATGATACTATTTCCTTAACATAGTGATTATAATATATTTCTTTATTATTCATATTAAATTTGTATTCCAATATGATGTTTTGGTACTTTCTGTGTACATTAAAATATCCTTGACCCTTAAAAAGAAAAATTAGATTACATGAGCGAGGACACTTGAAATAAAGACATTCCACCATCCTGCTGGGTTGATGACATAATTGTATGCATGTTTTTGAATAAACATGGCGGCTTCCATAGTAGTAGCATTGCAACTTTTAATAATTCTACAAAATGCGTTAGATAGCTTCGGGAGGTATGGAACTTGATCTGATTTGTTTTTATTTTAATTCTATCATATTGAATAAGGTTTATGTTAGACGTTATGTCTCCTTTAAGAAATAAAACTAAACAACATCAAATATATCCTAGCGATAAAATTTGTTTCAGTTAAAGATAGTTTAAAACGTGTCTGGTCCGACTGTTAAAATGCTTGATTGTGTAGATGGAATCTTACAGCCTGAGGGAAATATTGTGAGACCATGTTCTTACCAGTGTCATTTCCCTGATTCTTACGCAGTGTACACCTCTGGTCTTGGATGGAATTAAACCACACTTATGGAAATTAATTGGGTAGTATCTATTCGACAGGACATGTCATTCTGACGTTTGTGGGGGCTTGTCATTGTATACTATTCTATAAAGCAAGACATTCGCATGTTTAGTGCAATTACCTTTATGTATTCTTTTGGAGTAAAATATTAATACACATTACAACACTCACAAAATAAAGAATTTTCAGAAATAGATTAAAATGTTGTCATATATTCTATTGCAATCAAGATGGAAATGGATGCATGGACATTTTTGCAACTTTATATCATGCCTTCATTCACCACTGACTACGTCTGTTACATACCGCTATCTAATTTATCCATCATTACTTTTCCTTCATCAACTTCATGGGCATACTTCATTCTAGAGGGTAGAATGATGAAGGGTGGAATGGTGCTCCCAGTAATGTATGTTGTAGAAAACTCCACCGATTTCTCTTCCTTACTATAACCCCAATCATTATCCATTAACGTACACTCGCCATCTATGTGTATCACCCCTGTTCTACAAGCCATTCCCTAATAAGCTAAAATCTCCAACCATCCCAGAATTTTCCCTAATCATGCACCCAACATCCCCTCTTCAACTTACAATACACCCTAATTCTATTTTCAATTTCCCAACAACCTACCCGGAACAAGTGGTTACCCCTACCAAACAACTTACAGCAGTTCCAACCACACTACAGCTTCATCACCTTCATTTCCTTGGCTCACTTATCCAGCCTCCACCCCCCTCTCTCCCCCACCCCCTTCCCCAATCCCTCACTACATGTTTCACATGTAAGGAAAAGACATCCTTCGTTGAATCTACTACGCATGATATTGATCAAACAATCACATTGATGTTACGTCTTCTTTACGCACGATGTGCTAGAGCTATCTTAACTAAAATTTTGGTAAAGAATAAAGATACTTTTAATATCTGTTAATAAATGATGTAAGTAATGCGCAACCCGTTGTTTGCAAATACTTTGTTATTCCAAGGGTCATAGAGAAGTGATGATGGCCTGTCAAAGATTTTGTCAAAACAGCTATCTATAACACTTTTCATAGGCTCAATTAAATCACTTAGCTGAAGACACATGATTTTCCTTTCCAAATTAAAACTTTGAGCATATTTTCTTAACTTGTTTAATTTAAGTTTATACTTTGGGGGTCGTACGAAGTAGTCGACCCATGGATCACCCATGAAGGTTCCATTGTATATATTGCATTTCAACCAGCTACAACAACATATACAATTTCAGTTTCTGGTGTTAATCAAGCTAAATAATCGTTTCCAAAGCCAATAATCCATTAGTTGTAATAAAATTAGAATGATCATTTACGAACTGGGATTTAATCAAAATTCTCCTGCATGAGGGATGTGTAAGAGGGCATAAGGGTGGTTCCATAGCAAAGTCACCTCTACATGGAGAAAACATAAACAATCTATCAATCACTTTTGGAGCTATACCTATATATAGAGCAAGCGATACATTATGAACACAATACTTTTTAAATTACGACAATAGCACTTGTAGTTTTCGCGTTATGACTTATCAAAGTTTAAATAATCTTAATGAATGCAAAATTTGTGACGTATAAAAGAGAAAGGACGAAAGATTTAATGTAATTTTATAAAATGATGTCCTAAATTTGAGTCACTGAAGATTTCTTGCTCCTGCTAAAATTTGATAGAGAGTATAAGGTTAATTCAAAATCTCTTAGTTATATTGAACTACTCCCATTTACTCAATAATTCACGACATTTAGATGACCTACTTACCAAAGTACCATAGCGCTTCACAACAATCAATTGTACACACACGCCTAAAACACACTGAAGTCTCGGGAACGAGTCACCAAAAACATGCAAGTATTAGCCTGCTCTGTCCTCTAAATGTCGAGCGCTAGACTAGGAAGTAGCAGGTGCCATTTTTAAAAAGAAGTTGGCATAACCCGACCTATAATTAAACTCGTGCTTCCCGGCTCACAAGGCGAACGCTCTTTTAAAAAACAGTGGTGGAGAATTGAAAACACAATAGGTTAAGATAAGGAAATTCATATGTTTTCTTGTTTGTGATGGCACAAACTTACAATACAATTTGCATGATTTATTATAAAAAAGGTTCTAAAATACAAAATGCTGGTCAATAGTTCAATTGTTAACCAATTTTGATGAATCTATTGGCTATATACATGGTTTATATCGTATTTTCTTCCAATTAGGCTCAAAATTTTGCTATCTGTACATATATCTTTAAAGAATTGAGCCATCGTTGACTAGATGACCTCGACATGGTGTACCACTTGTTCCTACTCCGGAACAATTGACCGACGGATGACTTGGTGACTTGGAAGGATGACGAATACCACCGAATGGACAATCGGAATCAAGAAGGGTATATGCTACAGCGCCAGCTTTGTTGGTATTGAAAAGTTATCAAATCTGCAAATGTGAGCAAGTTGTTTAGACGCTTGTTTTATTGACAATTATAAGTTCTTCCTTTTTCTTACCACTTTGTACATGAGGATCATTCCGAATTTTCGTCAACATTGTTCTAGTGGAAGTTGTTGCTGCCGATTCCTCCTTTCGTCTCCCACTAAATGATGGCGGTACACAACAACTACAACGACGTCTAAAGTGATTTCGAAAATTTGTGGATAGACTGTAAACGATGATCGGATTGAAGAGAGGTACTACTACATAACACATTTTCCGTATGAATTTTAAATGAACTTGAATGAAATTCTTACAAAATTGAGTTTTGAGTCCATGTAGATAACTAAATTCATAAACATAATGTGGCATCCAGGCAAAGGCAAAAACTAAAACAAGCACAATAACCATAACTGCCAATCGTCGTCTCGAACTTTGAGCTCTCTGTCCGCTGGAATTCATCCGTAAACTTTCACCTACATCACTGCTTAAGCTTGCCTTAAGTATAGTCACCATCAAAACGTAGAATACAGCAATAAGGAAAAGGGGAATCAAATACATTGTAGTAAAATTAATCCAAGTATATATTTTGTAAATGTCACCCAATTCATTGGAATGAATGATTTCCATATCAACAATACCAGAATATTTTTCACATGTAAAAATAGATGGCACTGACAGCGCGCAAGATAAAAACCAAAGGCCAAATACACGCAAGGCATATCTTGTCCTTCGACTATGTCTAAATGACGTAGGGTGAGTCATTGAATTGGCAGCTCGAAACCGGTCAAAACTCATAAGAGTCAAAGAAAACACAGTTACCCCCGGAAATACGTATGTGCAAAATTGATGAAAGTAACACAATGCAAAGCTGGAGTATGACCCCATTATAAATACACCCCTAACCGTAAATATCTCTGGGACAAGAATTGCCAAACACAAAAAGATATCGTTCAACGCTAAATTGCCAATTAAGATTATGTTCATATCGTTCCATAAACGTTCTGCTATAATGAGGAACAAAATACTTCCATTCAGGGCAAATCCAATTAATAAAAGAAAGATATATAGGTATACATATTCATCCCGTTTTAAGTTTATCGACTGTGAGTTTGAAGAACAATCATCATTATATGAGCTATACGATAAATATGAAGAATTCATTCTAGGGCCGTTAATGTTCGCTCCTCTTTACGTTCTATCTAGCTGCGGAACAATGAGGAACACTCGTCTAACTGACACGTTGTTACAAATCACACGTCTATTCTGCTTCTACTAAAGAAAATAGAAAATATTTTTAATACAAAGAAGAAACATTAATATCAGAAAGTAATACACCTACATTAGTAACGATTACCTGGTGAAGACTATAGCGTAACCAATGGTCCTATGCATGTTTACAGTCTCCAGAAAGAAAAGAAGAAGAACAGAACAAATGAAAGGAAAATGTGACAAAGAAAATGGAATATGAAAAATGAAACGAAAGGTAAAAAAAGAAAAGGTGTGAAAAAATAGAGGAAACAAACGAAACGTGGTATACTCGCTTACTATTTTATATCACTTCCTGTGGTCGCAGTAAGTAAAATATTATTTCTTCCACTGAATAGCATAATTGAACATATTGCATCACAGAAACAATAAAGGAAATGCAATATATTTTACAATATGTGACGTATTATTTGCCCATGAGTTTTCATTTTGATAAAATCAAAAAGCAAATAAAGTGTACTTCTTTAAAAATAAAAGTTCCCGGAAGCATTTGTTTTATTTATTGAGATGGAGTATGCTCATATACATTATAAGAACGTGATTTGCCCATGTGTTAATGAACCTTATATTCCAAGCAAATAAAAACAGTTGTTTTGTTTGATAGAAAAACATATAACAAGTCTTTGATCTGCCTTTATGACATTACATTTTACACTGCGAAATTACACAAAATATTAAAATAATTTTACACCAAATTATTTCTTTATTAGTCGTATGTATATATATATATATATATATATATATATATATATATATATATATATATATATATATATATATATATATATATATATATATATATATATATATATATATATATATATATATATATATATATATATATATATATATATATTATATATATATATATATATATATATATATATATTTATATATTTATATATATATATATATATATATATATATATATATATATATATATATATATATATATATATATATATATATATATATATATATATATATATATATATATATATATATATATATATATATATATATATATATATATATATATATATATATGTATATATATTATCTTTATTTATAATTATACCAAATTCACGAAAATAATCCTTTAAAGATTTCCTATACATTGGCAATAAATACTTCATCAAATATCTATAAGTTCACTCGAGAGTTTTCTTATTGCTGCGCATACCTTATATATTTCTTCGTCTTACTAGAGAGCCTGGAAGTGTTGTAATAACCTAACGGGACCAGGAGCCAACTATTACTCATTAAGATCCTTTCCTTTTTTATGTTCGTGGTGAGAATGTAACCTCTGAAAATGCTATGTCAGATACTTCAATGATACCTTTTATACCGTACACTTTCATTTGTAAAACTTGCAAATTTTGTGTTCAACATTTAGGATTAGTATTTTCAATTAGCAATAATTTCAATAAGTCTGATCTGGACATAAAAGGCTATGATAATCTTTCCAAGTTTCTTTAGCAAGAAAACAAAAGAAAACGGGAAAATCACCCACCCCCTTTGAATACAAGGTTTTCACAACTAGTTTCCAATTGCACCCATGACTTATCAAAAATTCGTTGGTCATTAGACATTCATGTAAAATACTACTTTTCGTAAAGCATGTACATCAATTTCACTCAGTTCTCGTAACACTTCAATGTCTATAAATAACTTGTACAACTACTTTCCTTTTATCTTATTGAAAATGTACAATCATGTGAAAAACCGTCTTAGCCTTTTTTAATTACGAAGTTTTGTTCTCGGCGTATAGTAGATCCAAGTCTGATGATTTTTTGACCCACGTAATACTTGTGACGTATTAACAGGAAAACAGATTAACATTTTCAACTTTATATTTCTTTTTAATTTTGGTAAGTCTATAACTCATGCAAATGTTTATTTTGTTAACAGGTTAATGTATCAAAGTTATAACTGTTTATTGTGATAAAGCTTTCCTCCTTCTTAGTATGAAAAAAGTAGTCAGAGAATGTAGGTTACTTATCACTTTGCCAGTTGCAACTGGCACACTTAGTACTTACTTGGCCGTGACGATGGAACTGGATAGGAATTATAAATAATTAAGAGCAGTTTCAAATGAAAATAGCTAAAACTATTTCTAACATACATATCTTTCATATACTCTTGACAAATCTGAAATAGCTTTGTCAGTGTACCCACAATCATACTGAGAGTACTATGGAAAGGGAATGAACAAGATATTAGCATACCATTTGCTCCAGTCAATGTTTTTGGAATATTGTAAAAAATACATGTAGATAAAACATTAACATTTGCCTCAAAAACTGCAGAGGGCTTAGAGCTTCGCCTGCTGGATTCACTTGTATTTTTTTCTTGGTATTTACTAAAAGAACGTTAATGAAAAAGTTTCAGAGTTGGTCACTCCAATCTGGTTTTAATGTTCATTACTTTAACAAACTTAATAATGGACGAATCCCGATCATAAAATACAGTCCTTTTAAAATGATATGCTATATTTGTAATCATTGTAATTAGTCATTTCAACAAATATTTTAAAAGCTGTCAAGCTTTAACATGAATTATTCTTAAAGAAAATCCTCATATCTTCATCATTTTACAATTTGACGAAACAAGGGTCCATATATTTCATCAAAACATCCTTCTCTCGTGCTCAAGAAGAGATCTCTTGTTTCCAATCGCAAGTCCAAAATTACCCGTGATTAGGAATATCAATGAGCTTAAATAATGTCATCAAACAATTACATGTTTACCTTCCTTTGGTATCCGGCTTTAATCCCTGGAAAATCCTCCTCCAAGCTAACATATTGTCTGTTATTTTGCACTTCATGTATGGTTTACATACACCCGTGATTGTGAATTTAATTGCATCATATGAAAATCTGTCTTCTTTCGATATTTAAAGTACAATATTGTAGTTTTTGTCAATTTCGCTTACCATACATAACATTTGACGTTTTCTATCGTCAGAGGAAGTCAATTTGAATCCCTGAATATTTATAAGTGATAAAGAAATTTGATGGAATATCTTTTAGTTTTAAAACAGACTTAAAGTTAAAGTTTTCGGAAGGTTTTAAATTATTTATCAAAAGATCAATATTCAAAATGAAATTTAAATCCATTTTTGGTTCCGACGCAATCACCATCAGGAACTTGCCAACGTGCGGTCATGATAGCGTGTGTGTGAATACATTTGTGCATGGGTGTGCGGATGTGACGCTTAATTTGTTTGCAAACACTATATACATCGCAAAATACCCCACATCGTTCGCAATCTGGTAGGAAAAAGACCTCAAAGTGGTCGCTTGTATCATATGTTTCAAAGGGGCAAATAATTAGTCCCGTGCTACCTTTTACGTCCACATTATTTAGGGTACATTTTACAGTCCCGACCAAATAGAAGTCTATAGATTATGTCCCAGAGACACATAGATTAAATTTGGGTGATCGGTATCTTGCGGAAGGTTGTTGGGGCTGAGTTTATGCAGGAATGGTGGGTGTTTTTTTTCTTCTAATGTTAGAGAGTGAGGCGGAAAATGTCAAGTATTCGCAGAAAGAGGTTTGAAAACTGCAGAGATCGCGCCATGTCCAAGTATCGCAGGATGCGGGAATGGTTAGTTGAATTTTCTGTCGAAAAATGTTTAGCCCTAACGCAGATTATGATGACCTTACCTTGAAATTTTGAACTCTAACACGGAGTTTTAAGCCTTACATTTAAATTTCGAACCCTAACGCAACCCATGTTCTTTATAAAACTTTATTTGAAGGAGCATACTTTTAGAGCAAATTTGGTACAAAAATCAGGTTGATATCATATTCCGTTCAGGAGATATTGATTTTTTTTAAATTTCCAATTGCATTTTAAAACTTTTGTACAGTATGATGAATTCGTGTTTGATGATGTCATAGATGCAATTCCATTGCAAATGTTTATATATTTTTTAAACATTATTTTTTTTGTATGATTCGAAACAATTTTCTAAAAGTTATTGAAGTATGGAATATTTGGCAATGTATATAAATACCTAACTTTCATCAATTTGTTTCTAGTAGGTTTTACTAATAAAAAGGAAGATAGATTTTAATAATGTACATAAACTTGTGTTGCTGTGATGTCATACTGAGCCTTTTCCTATTCGTTTATTGGCATTTTTTGTGAACTTTTCAATCTAAATATCTCCTGGTAGGAATAACATATCAACATGATTCTAGTACTAAATTGTTTCTAAAATTGTTCTCTTTCGATTAAAAGGTAACGGAGAAATAAGCGAATATTCCTTTAACTGTGAAATTTTACACCCTTACGTGCATTTTCAATCCTAGTCTAATATTCCAACATCCTCTGTGTTTTCCTTCTCATCAGCTACAATGTTATACATATACAATTCAGCCTGCCTGTGTGTTTATGTGTGGGGGTGGGGGTGGAGGGTGGGGTGGGGGTACGTGGTGGGTGTATTTGTGTATGTGTGTGACGCTCAGCTCTTAAACACGATATCCCAAGAATCATACATCGGATTCATATTATATGTGGTACACGTAAATGTAAATATGCCCTATTGTTTTTGATGGTGATATCATGCATATCAATCAGTAGGCGGGGTTTAGAGTAAACATCTGTTATGTTTCATATATGGTTTAATTATGATGTTAGCTGGTGTGTACAAGTTCATGGAAAAAATATTGAATTTCATTAATATACATAGTGGGCGGAACTTAATATGATTGTATATAATTAAAAAAAGCTTGTAAACACGATGTCTCATGTCATATCAGCTATGTGAATGGTAGGCTGGGCTTAATGTACAAATCTTGAAATGCACCTATTTTAACAACCACATGTTTATCTTGGTTCATATTTGGTATTATTATGATATTTGCTGTTGTGTACAGGTTCATGGTATAAAATATTTTAATTTCATTATTTTACATGATGGGTGGGCTTAATATGATTTTGTTGAAAAGAGCTTGTAAGCGAACTATTTCCAGAAAAATAAACTGGATTCATTTTATATATGGTACACAGATGTGCCCTATTGTTTCCGATGGTGATGTCGTGCATATTAATGAGTAGGTGGGCTAAAGTAAAAATCTTTATATGCGCATATTTTATCAAACGCATATCTGCTTTGTTGATGTTTGGGCCGATTACGACGTTAGCTGGTGTGTACAGGTTCATGGTATAAAAGTGTTGACTTTCATGAATATACATAATGGGCGGGGCTTAATGTAAACAAATCTTAAAATGCTCATATTTTAGCAACTGCATATCTGTTTCGCTTCATATTTGGCGTAATTGCAGTATGTTGTTAGCTTGTGCGTACATGTTCATGGTATAAAAATATTGAATTTCAGTTATATACATAGTAGGTGGGGCTTGATATTATTTTTTCGCAGGAAAAAAATCCATATTATGCATCGGAACCTCAAAACATTTGGTTTTCTGGTTTAGATACCTATCAATGTGAGACTGACCATAATGACACTTCTTTTCCTTCTTCTTTTTTTCAAATACAGCAAATGAAATTTAATGGACTGTTTGTCATGTCTTACACTGGTAAAAATACTTCCATATTATTTTTCGGAAAACATCCAAGTGTTTCAAAGATTCCCTACTGTTTAAAAGTATACATGAAGTCACATTTCCATTTAGTGATTTACAATTATATGTGTATCTCATTAAACTTTCAATAAGATTTGTGTAATCATTTCATGATACTTGTTCATAAGTTCTTCAGATAGATATCTACGGTTACCTACTACGTCTCTGCTTAATGTTCTGCTCGCGTAGTTTTCATAAAGTCGTAAAGTTACAATGGAAAATATCATACTACAAAGAAACCTTTAAACTGAATCGATTTCAGTCTGAATTCAGAGATTTGTTTACAAACTTATATAACGTTAAAGGTGAATGTCCCATGAACGAGGAATAATTTTATAATTTTTTCTTTATTATTTTTGTTTCTTTTCTAATCTTCCTTCTGGTTAATAAGTTAAGTATGCACCAAAAATACCCTTTGACATATCAATGCATCTTGCCAGTAATGTAGTAAACAGAACATATTACGTTTTGCGTTTTGCATTATTTTTTTAATCTTTTCACGGCTATATGTATTAAATTCCCGATTACGACCACATTTTGGGGGTATAATGTGAAAACGACGAATCGTTTAAATTTGCGCTCGTAGCAATTTGAATGTTTGTCACAGAAATTATTATTTCAAAAAAGTTCAGGCTTCTTATTAGTCAGTTTTGTTTTTTGGATTTTTGTTAGAAACAATAGAAGAAAAACGAAACCATTTGTTGGCTTCGATAGCAATAAATGAATGTCGGATTTAGTATTATCATGAAGATATAGCATATCCTTGCCCGGTCAGTCAGTTCCCAGCCTCGCGAAAAGTCACTTAAATCTTTTCTTTGCGTATTCAGCCCACTCGGATTTATGAATATATAATGAGCTGGAACATGCTGCTTTTCAAAAGTGATTACAGCTTTGTTACGACAAAAAACGTTATCAATATAAAAATTTAGGCAGATAAATGGATGAACATACTATCCATCAACATTTTCAGAAATAATTCGAGCAAAAAATAATAAAAATCAAAGGGATTTATAATGATTTATATTTGGAAAAAGTGGGTGCCAAAAAACGTTGTCACAAACCTTATGTCAAGTCTTGGGCCCATACGTTCTTTACATTTGTGATAGAAAAATAAGTTTTGTATCTAAATCTATGAAAATAAGCATGAAAATCAGAAGAATTCGGTCAGGGGTTCGCAATTTTTGTACCTATTTCCAGAGGAACCATATTGATTTCCCTAATATCGTACGTTTCATATCATGATTGAACAATGTGTGTATAGGGTTTTGATAATTAAAACCTTGGTGTATGTATAATTATAATGTGGTGTCAATACTGATTTTCTAAATTAAGCCTGTGTATAGTATTTTCACTATTCCTTTGCTATATAATCCATAGGATTAAATTACATTTACATTTGTTTATGCTGCTAAAATACCATTTCACCAGAGACTACCACAAATAACAAATCCCTGATGTCATGTTCTACCTGTGAGCACATTGTTACTTTGTAAACCTATTGGTGTGAATTTTCATCAGTATGAAGTATGGATTGAACTCTACCTCCTCTGACAAAAATTGAAGTTGAGATTTTTTTGGTAATTTACTATGGTAGCAATTTAATGAATTAATGCCAATTAAAATTACACGGATTCAAACATAACGATTTTTTTTTTCTATTTAAGAAAAAATAAATGTTGTGGACCTGGCAGGAAATCACATCCAGATGATCGGAAAACCACTGACTCGTAATATGAGAATGACCTTTAAACCCAAACACTGAAAATAATAATTGCCCTGGAAAATCACATAATCATGTTGTGTACATTTCCTTTATTCCCCAACCGCCGTTTTCGGCCGATTTCGGCAATTCAGTAAAACAAACAACTGTCCAACATTGACCTTTAATGTCACTTATGCACAATAAATATAAATATTGTGTGAATAAATTGTTTACAGAACTAAATAATTTCTTAACATTAAGTGCAGCTGGTATAAAAATGTGTTTTCATAGCAAGAAGGAAAGTTGGGATATCTGCATGATTTTTAAGCAGATGTACACGATATGTTCATAAAATAGTCTGAAACTTTGCAGATAACAGCAGTTAGTACTTATGTACCCGTTGTATGAATATGTAGAAAACTTGTATCCTACTTGTATGGCATATAATGGTACTCTGCAAAAGGACCAAATGTACACTTCAACCAGTGTTCTATATAGGCCTATCCATACTTGCACAAAGGCATTAACTTGCAACAATGAAAATTGATAGAGCTATTTCAGAGGAGAAAGACTAATTTTTCTTCAACATTTGATTTACTTCTGATACTGACAATTTATATACCCTTGAAATATAAACATAATACACACCAATACTGTTCTTCAACTATTACAGACAATAAACAAAAATATTCACAAAAACTTACATTTTATCAAATACAATCCCCATGCAAGGTAGGGATACATCTGAATAAATAGTGCCACATGCAATTTTGTTAACAGAAATTATCAATAAAACACTCAATAGGAAAAAATAAAAACACATACACATAAACAGGAAAAGTTTTCACAACCACTTAAATCATATTTAAGTTTAAAGCTAAAGCCTAAACTAGCAGATAATCTGCAGTCTAGATATCTTTGTATTGAAAGTACTTCCTCATTGTCTAATGGTATTCTAAGGCAATCATATAAATAGTGCATACCAACACGGTAACACACTAGCTTGACATTGAAAATAACCTGATTGTTAATTTTATCCTGTAAATATAGAACCTAGATCCATGGTTGATTCTTAACTATTGACACAATATTCTCCTTTTCACAACAGACCTTGCTTACACTTCAACCTAAATAATAATTTGAAAAAATCACTGGTCTTTTGATCACAATTACAATACATTTTAAATATGCCAATGATGAACAATCATATTAATCCAATGCTGCGCATATTAACACAAATCAAGTAACTGCTACTACTACTAGGCCCTAGGCTAAGTCAGAGTAATAAATAAGATGGATGCAACAATAATAAATCTTATCCTAGCTACCACACTAACTTACTCTTGATCGCGATAAAGTCAACATACAATTTAATGATAATCTCTGTAATGGTGGCCATTTTCAACTTCAAAATACTGTCATTAACCGCCACCGGGCCTATACAAATTTGGTAAATAAACTTAGCCTAGATCTGAAGAAATCCGGTCAGGGTTTTGGCATGAATATCGTCCAAAAAGAAGTCCAATATTGAAGTAATTACGCAAAATTATAAATCTCCCACCAAGCTTACCATCTTCACTGCTATAACGTTGCCAGGTGGCTGGTTACAAAATATGTATCTGTGAATTGATATATATTACGTGTGATATCACACAATTCTGGTCACATGTGAATTTAATTACAAGGCACGATTTTATCCAAAAAAAATGAACGTATATTTTTCATTTATAACGAAATTGCTGCTTTGAATTTTAAAAAAACATACGAAATAAAGGCCGCCATATTCTTCTCTCAATTGTACTTATAAGTGTGTGCGGGCAGCTTATAGTTATAA
>JAIGNY010001960.1:175000-177500 GCA_020152595.1 Chiridota heheva
AGAGTAAGATTTGATTTCACTTAGATATAATTTGGATGTATATGTTTTTATCAGACATCCTACGAAAAGTGATAGTACAGAAGATTCAATGCATCAAATTTGTGAAATGTAATGTTAATTCTTTAACGGTAACGTGAACAGGTTCTCAGTTTTAAAAAAACCACATGTTTATGTAGTTTCGTTGTCGCATTTTCATGACCTTTATTGAGATTTCAATTTAAGAGGTTCTCTTAGTGATGTTGCCATTTGTTGTAATTAGATCAACCAATTTCATTTCAAAACCTGGAATATTGTAAGAGATAAGATGTGACAAAATTTTGAATCAAATAATTTATAATTTTTCGCAAATTGATAAAGTTGTAGTTTGTTTGTTTATGGACTTTCATACCGCGCCATTCCATTAAGACCACAGCGCCTCCAGTCAAGTTCTCCGGCTGCCAACGAATCGGTGCACGTGAACTTTGACATAACTGGGCCAGGACGGGAAGTGAATGAACACCGCATTTTCACGCCTCTATTCTCGAATAGTGTTCAGAAAACCAGGCAGGTGTTGACTCTCCTACCGTCGGGACCGACAGCTTAACGTCCCCTCCGAAGGACGGTGTGCGCCATTCAACCATTTTCACTTCTCTCAATCGCTGAAGGAGGAGTAGGAGCTGCAGTAGGATCAACCGCTTCGATGTTCGGCGTATCTATCTGCATAGCTGTGGGAAAATGGACTTAGACCTGACTGAGGCTTCAACCCGGGACCTCCAGTCGTGCGATCTGCCAACTGAGCTACATATTCTCCTAATGCGAAGGCCATATTTGCCATAAATCCTTGTAAAAGCTGATTATTAAAAATTTCAATCTTGTGTTCCTTTAAATGTAATTTATCATCCTTGCGAAATACTACTTGCAGGTTTCACATATAAACATGCGAGTCCTTAATTGTTCAGGATTACCTTTAATTTGTTATAGGTTTCCGCAGTAACGGTAAAATGAATAATATAATAAAAATGTAAACTAAGAGCATATTTGTAAATGGTTCAATTGAAAAATAACCATGCTGACCCCATGATCATGGGCCATCACAAGTGAATTTTCCTAGATATTTCAATATTTCAGAATTATTAAAAACAAACGACATGGAAACAAAACAAAGTAACAGAACGAAAGATTCTTCTCCTTAAAACATTATGAACAATTTTCATAAAAATACCAGACGTTTTGAATTGGTTATTCCATCATTTATTAGCAATGTTACGCTCTGTATCATTAAAAGTAATTACGGGAATTTGTAGCTGAAACAAAGCGTGGTGCAACTTTGTTCATAATATATGTTTATTTTTTCTTCTAGCTTAACCTTAGTAAAACATATCTTTTTACTATGTGTAACATTGATAACAAAAACGCTTAAAAATACTGATAATGTTCATCACATAAGCTATCTTTTTAACATATCAACCAGCAACGCGCCAATGATGTAGCTTCCTGGGGGATTTTGACATATTTTATAAATAGGTAAAGTGTCGTTAATAACCCAATACTACCAATAAGAGAAGAAAGTAAACGTCTTTTTATTATATCCTGGGGTACTTAATCTGTGTGAGGCACTGAAGTAGGTTATTTTGAATTTGGAAATGGGAATCTCTCTACAAAAGGAGTCCCTAAATCATTAAAAAGAATTCATTGTTTTTCTACATTTTGGCCGTGTCGTTGTCGTTGATGGGTTTGTGTGGATGCCAACAACATTGGGAAGCAAAATAAGACCCAAATCATTGCGGTCGTATCTGCATATGGTTCTTAATTTTAATAGTTCAATTTTTATCTTAAGATTTTATGGCACTCCTTCTGCAAACCTCTACCTTCTTGTTTCAGGCTCCCACCACCGCTCATCATCACCAAATAAAGATTTGAAATATTTTAAGAACTTATGTGGCAAATGATAGCATCATACCATTTAATAACTACAGTAGTTAAAGTCCCATGATTTCGTTCCATTCTTCTCTTATCGACAAATCTTACGATGAAACTGTAAAAAAAAGCTTCATCGTATTATATAAGCGCTGCAACAAACATTTTGTACATGTATTAAAACACTTAGACTTTTCAACAATTTGCAAAACAAAATCAAAGGCGACGTTCATCCTCGAGATAGGTGCAGGGAATAAAAACAATTTGCATAGATTTTACTAATTTAAACAAAAAAATGATCAGCTTATCAATATAATGTAAATACGGAGGCTCTTTGTAATTATACCCATGCTTTTAAGACTTTAAGTCTCGAATATATGATTGGTGCAGGGCTGCGGAACAAAACCAATTTGCATAGATTTTACAAATTAAAAAAAAAATGATCAGCTTATAAATAGAATGTAATTACGGAAGCTCCTTGTAATTATACGCAAATATGACCATGTTACTGCAAATATGACCATGTTACAGCTGATCTGATAGATCTACACTGGCTCCCCATTCAACAAATTGATTTTAAAATCCTTGTCCTTGTGTACAAATC
>JAIGNY010001960.1:180000-185000 GCA_020152595.1 Chiridota heheva
TATATATATATATATATATATATATATATATATATATATATATATATATATTTAGATATATATATATATATATATATATATATATATATATATATATATATATATATATATATATATATATATATATATATATATATATATATATATATATATATATATATATATATATATATATATTTAAATATATACATACATACATATGTTTGATCAATCATTTACAATAACCACGTAACATTAAGGTTGTGAACAATCGAATATTCCGAAGAACATACTTAAGTTCAATTTAAATCATCTACCATATGCCATCGCTAGATGCAACAATTAACAATATTTGTTTGTCTAGGGATATAAAAAATGAAATGCAAAATGAATGAAAATAATAAAAAGTCATGATGAAATGTTTTTGCATGATTAAGATTCATAGCTTTGGAACCCACGCAATGTAAGCATCGTCAGGTCTAATTAATCTTGTTTTCACTTGTAATAACAGTCCTGTTCACGCTCCCGAACGGATTATCTCCCGATTGGTAGATCGACACATATGCAGTGACCATAATTTGAACTGTTTAAAATTTCAGCCCTTAATTTGTATTTTGCTTTTTAGATTATGTTATTCTAAAGTTGTATATCTTGAAAATGATATTGAAAATAATAATTCTGGAGCTTTCTTTGCATAATTTGAGCTTTTGCTAATAACTTAAATATTAAAAATCTGCTTTTTTATAGACTATTGCAATGAATTTATAAAGATTATTTAAAAATCCCTGTTGAAAGTCAAATTTGCGCTGGTGAAAATGGAGAAAATAATTTGATCGTTCTGTTGCACCAATAAAATTAGAATATTTCGCACGCATTTTCCCTTTGGCTTAAACCTATTTTACCGTTATGTATTTCTTTAGAGAGATTTGAATTTGGAAAATACATTGTGGGTATTTTGACAAGAAATGTCCCGATTAGGAGATCTTGCGATCGGGAGCGTGGATCGGGTTTTAACATAAAATAGCCTGAAATATGTTACCTCAAAAAGTGGTGGACTGTAAAACAGTGTTGTCATTTTAAGGTAAGTTGAATGAATACTGAGAAGCCAAGACAATAAATTGTATTACCACACAGATATATAAGCATCAATACTGTACCAAAACAGTATACAACAGTAGAAGAAAGTGAAGAACTGGCATCAAATTAAAATGCAGCCGGGCCCTCCGTCAGAAAGGGATTTGTAAGTATAACTGCTTAGCCTAGTAATGTAACATGATACACTGGTATTAGCAGATAACATCAATGGAATTCATTCTAACAGCAAGATGTTACTGCATCGGCGTAGGAAAGAATTTGTTTATCTTTAAAATAAACATAGCCTATTATTATCCCATTTGAAAAAATCAGAATTTTACCTTCCCAGAAGCATAATTTGTTTCGTTTTGAGGTAATTTGAAAAAAAGTGATGCAGGTAAGCTTGGAAGACTTTGGCAAGATTTCCTAAAAATAAAAGAAATTTTCGAACAATTGAAAAACAAATCTCCTAAATAAAGAAAATTTCCTGCTGAAATTTGGAAAGTGCCACCTGAGAGGATTAATCCTGCCCGGTATGTTTTATTTTCGTTTTGGCAATTATTAACATCAAATTGGTAAAACTGAAGGAAAATGTAAAAATTATTTGGAAGTTTAGAGAGAAAAATTCCTAAAATTTTAAAAAAGATTAAAGAAAATTGACAACAAATTCCCCAAAATGAAGGAAATTTCCAAACTATTGAAAGAAAATTTTCCTAAAATTGAAAGAAATTTTTCTCAAAATGAAAGAGAATTGCCCAAAAATGTTCCATTTCCAGGGTTAAATGCTAACTGAGGGGAATTCTCCTTCCCGGGTGTAGGCTTTCTTCCCGTTTGGGAGGTACACTTCAGAATTTATTACCAGAAAATTTGTAGGCCTAATATTGAAGGGGAATATTTGGCAACATTTCTGAAGAAAACTCAGTGCTCCTTCAGAGGATATTCTTTTTCCGGTTGTATGCTTTCTTCACAGTTGGGAATGGGAATTCAAATTAGGAATATTGAAGGGAAATGTAATTAAATTATTTGATATTTTGAAGAGAAAAAATTGTGGGTGAATTTTCGACTAACAACAACTTTTAATGGAAAATTAATTTACCAATGCAATTTTCCACTTGTAGAACCAGGAATACTTGAAAGTCTTTCAAGAAAAAAACACAAATCTATGACAAAAGTGAGAGATGAGGGTAGGGGAGGGGGTAAAGCACACTTCTGCCCCCACTTTTGTGACTGGGGACTAAAGCCCCCACCCCTCTGCTCCGTTTCATACGTCTATGTGTTGCTGTATCATTTCTATATTCAAGATCAGGCTTATATTATACTCTATATACACAAAATATTGGAAAAATTTGTCGAAGCGAAGGATAATGATTGCTTTGTCTATTTCTTTCTTTTTATCATTTATATACTTTTTTCTGAATAAGGAAGCAATTCTTCAACACTACAAAATTGGGGGTAAAATTTAAAACTGTGGTAATATGGATGAGAGCGACAATCTTTCTGTCAGAATAAACTCTTCATGATCATTTTGAAAAAAACACTCAAAAAGTAGGATTACAATAGGAATAATATTGATTAATTACATACAGAAAGAGAATATTAGTTCGGCGGTCAACTATGAAATATAAGTCTTATGAAGACTTAATGGCGAAGGACGTGTTGTTAAAGATTTTTTTTTCTTTGAAGTTGATATTTAAATTTCAGTTCAAGCTGATTTGTATAGGTGAATTGACGGAAATCAGACAAGTCAAGAAAACATATGCTCACGTTCGTACATAATGTGTATTTATTGCAATATTATCTTACGGATAAGTAGAGTTCAAAATTAAATTCTAGCAAAGCAAGCATGATTTTAAACCAGAAGGATTTAAAAAAAAAAAAAAAAATTATAGAAGGTTTGATAAGATACATTGATAATGTTAAGAGAGTGCGCGACAGCACTCTTCTACGTGAAAGTTTCTGAACCAGTCATTTTCGTCAAAGTGTGTTACTTATTAACGATTGTCAATAAACAGATTTAGAGTACTAGTGTTAATTCTATGAGCAGATTGCTACTTTATAATATGTATAAAACCAAAACATTTCTACTTCACTCATATTCCTTTTAAGTATTTTTGCTCATTATTTACGAGCATGAAAGATTCGCGCCCTTACATCAGCAATGTACGGTTTTCCACATGTCAGAAAATCGAACATCTCAAGGCCACCAAAAATTCGCGCATCACTGTCCCCACACTGCATAATTATGCATACATTGTACGTACGGAGTTTATTCCGGGAATGGTTCAAGAGGTCACAATGTGTACAGTATTTAACTGAGAAATATTTAGCGATTGCGCTGCGAGTAGCAATGTCGTAGATGTCTGGGCACAATACTGGCATGGATTTCGATGTGGATGTTTTAATCTGGAAATAAACAAAGGTCGTCGTATTAATGTTTTAAGGGAAAATAAGCATTGCACTTTTTGTGATTTAGGAAAGGTTTGAAGACAAATTTCATGTTTTTTTAGAATGCCCTTGTTATTACGAGTTTAGAGTTCTTTATTTTCCAAGATGCTTTTATGTAATTCCAAACACGATATGTTTTCTTTAATGTTAAATACCAAAAGTAAATCTGTTTTGAATAACATTTTTTCTGTACAAAGTGCTGAAGTTTTGTTCAGAAATATGATTTTATTTTGAAGAAATTTAGTATCTTTATTTAATAGCTTAAAATTTGTTAAAAGTTTGAGTTGTTCTTATTTGTATTGCTTTGCTGTAAAGGCCGGTGGCCTAAAGAAGAATAAACTGAAAATTGAAATTGAGCATATGCCAAATGGGAGCAGATATTCACGTGTGTGTTTGTCTTTGCGTCCTCTAGTTTTCAGTCTATTATAAAACCATTACTATAATCCTATGAAACCTGTCATTTTTAATAAAACGCTGCAAAACCTTCCATTTTTTTAACGGTTTTGACAGCTCCAATAAAACTTTTAATGGATTTTAATGCAATTTAGGCAATACTGCCTTTAACCCAATAAGGAATCGTAATTTAAAAAGAGCTGTATTTGGACATTGATCATATGGTACAGTATGCCATGTACAGTATGATTGTATTACTATATATTGATATTGATACTGTATGATCAACACAGAACAATTACTATCCTTGGAAATTCGAGATATCGAGTCAATTTGCAAAGATATATCTGGTCTGTAACCAATGGCGGGCTGTGCGAGAGTAGTCAGATAGTGGTCATCTATGGAAAAGTTAAATTTTCAAAATTGTCATCTGTTGCCATGATCAAAAATTGAAAACAAAAAAAATATCTTTTAGAACGATATAGACCCACGATAGCTTGATGGGAAGAGGACCTCCATATTAAAGTGGACGCAAATGTTTTGGAGAACGAATGTAAACTGCCAATTGTGTTCAAATGCATTTCAAGTTTTTTATAGGCAAAAAACAAAGAGGTTAAGGGATGCAAAATAGAATAATAGTATTAATGAAGAATACTGTTTTAAATATACTGTATGTTTATTTGATTTTCCAGTAGAAAAAGAACTTATGTATCATTCAGGGCCAGAATAAAGCAGCGGCTGAGGGGCTGCAGCCCCAGGCCTCCTGGAACAAATAGGCCACAAAAGCATTGTAAAAAAATATTTTGTACCTCTTCCTTGGTTCTCTATGTCATCAACGTTTTGTTTATGAAACAAATACGCCTAATTGGTCTGCATACGCGGTTCTTAAGGCTTTAAAACGGTGATGACGATGAAAAGACTTCGCAGGCAAACAGGATACAGTATGTATTAGTACTGCGTGCACACCTTTAAATATCCACGTAAATCTATTGTTACACAGCGCCATTAAAACATCGATTAATAGTTTCGCAAAATCAAAAACAAGGATAATTGTCATTTGATTGTGTTTCAAACGTCATTCTCCTAGACAGAGCTAAGCCCAGGCCTAT
>JAIGNY010001960.1:190000-250000 GCA_020152595.1 Chiridota heheva
GAGACATTTCTTTCATTTTTAGAAAATTTGATTCAATTTTGGAAGAAATTTTGGAAAATTTCATGCAATTTTCGGCTGATGATGCCAACCTTTACCAATATTTCGTGTAAGTTTATCTTTTTTTTCTTCAATTCAGTTATTTAAAAATTTCTTTAATTTAGTCTCCCATCCGAAAACAAAATCTTGTAACCGAGAAGGTGAAAACCTCTTAGGTGGGTAATTTTCCCCTTCTCACTTCATACGCCTCTGGCGACCCACTTCCTACGCTTTTTGATCATATTTGTCCCCCTCCCCCTCCCCCTTTTTCTTCCTTCCTATCTCAAACCTGGGTCGGGCATGACGGTATGTTAGGCTTTATATCAAAAATCTCAAATTATGTTGATTTATAAAACTCCTATGTAGTAGCAAAGTAGGTGGAATAGATATTGAAAGCCAGATAATTGCCAAATAACAATGGATGTAATATTTTCATATAAGGTAGGGCCCACAAAGGGGCTCATATTCCTATATACCATAGGAGCTCACAGGGCCCCACTCGCCCCTGGCCCATAGGCAACTAGCTACGTCACTGAATGGGATTGACTCTCTATTCAACGGAACGTCTTTTAGCTGTGCTAGCCACCGATGATTTAGAAATACGATGATTGAACCGTCGATGTATTCGTACCTTAAAGAGTTTATATAATGCGGCACACCTGGGATGACGGGAGTACCGGCAAACGGTACGGACCCCAGGAAAATGCCAGTTGGGATTTTTCCCAATTGGGAATTTTTCTGACCAAAATTTCGGAAAATACTAACTTGGATGAACAGGTCTCAGTTGGGGATATCCAATCCAAGTTTGGACAAGTTCATCCCAGTTGAGACCAATTCATCCCAGCCTGCCAGTTGGGAATCCCAACAGTTATCAACTAGTTTTTCTTTAGGCAGGTACGAGATGAAAGGGAGGACGCAATGTCGGTGTAAACAAAAAAGCATGGGACGGGAAGGTCTGTCACATGTGTGAAAAGAGATTTTTTAACCAGAGCCATATTTACACTCACCTCCCCCTGCCCCCCCCCCCCACACACAAACAAAAACAAATGTTGTCTTTTTTGCTTTTTCTTCACAACTGTTTAAGTCACCGAGGTCTCCGGAGGGTACCGGTATCTATTTAGATTTAGCTGCACGGTGTAAATGGTAAGCGTAATACTGTAATAGCGCTATGGTATAGCCTGGAGAAGACTGTTGCCGTTGGACAAAGTGTTGGAAAACTGACAAAACAAAATGTACGGCACATACTTAAAGCATGTTTTCTGAGGTGTATCTTAATTTCAATTTTCTCATCAAAATGTCATTGCTAAAGCCACCCATGCCTCATCACGTCTCCTGATTTAAGCTCTATAGCTGTCGATTCCAGAAAGCAACTTATCCTGTTCGATCTGTTGATGGTACAAGACTTGTGTCATAACGAGTTATCGATGACAATTATTTTATCTGCTAATTGACTATTTTTATGGATGTGGGGAACAAAATGGAAGACAGCTCTTCACAAAATTCTTTCAATTTCTTTCATAAATTCAGTCATTAAAAATGTTTAGAATGCATTTCCAATGACTGATTGGCTCTATGGTAGAGCGTCCGCCTTCTTAGCCGGGAGGCCCGGTTCAGCCGAAGACTTGAGTCGCCATTTAGAGAACAAGCAGGGTAATAATTTCATGTGGTTGGTGACTTCAAGTGTTGCGTCATTGTTGTGGTTGCCCCTGGACATTGCCCCGCCCCAGCATAGCATGGGGACTTGGAGTTTGTTTTCGGCAATTGATTGTTTAATAAACTTCGGTGAATAGCGCATCTAAATACTGTGAATTATTACTTATTATTGTTATTTCCAGGCAGACTTTCTTTCAGTCATTGGGGTATAGTGATCACAATATGCCTTCGCTAAAAATACCGTCATTTAACAGAAATTGTGTTTTCTTGTTCAATATAATATCATTTATATATAACTCATACATTCTTCATAAGTAGCATAAATAATCATTTGGTTATATCAAAGAGTGTTAATAGTACACTGATATATAAAAACAAAAAGCATAAAACCATGGGTGTAGCCAGGAGTCGACAGGGTCGTACGACCCCCTCCCCCTCCCCCAAAAAGGTGAAAAGTTAATGATAAAAAAGTCCAGAAAAATGCTAAAAGGTCCAAATACTTACCTCGGCGACCACCCCCGCCCCCCTCTCACACACACACACACCCCATCCAAAAGGACACACACACCCCATCCAAAAAGTTGGCTACACCCCTGAGAACGTATGTTTCATAACTATCAATAGAGAAACACAAAACAAAGCTAATGCATTCCTGTATTTTTAATAGGGATTGTAGCTATTAAAAGTTCTGAGGAGAAAACAATGCAACACAATCAACGTTTCTGATTGACTGATTCCTAAATACTGACAAGCCCATCAAAAAGAGCAGTGACGTCACTGGTATGTAGCAGATTTACTGGTGCTGTGCTAAGTTATTTTGTTGTGAAGAGACTCCCTCTTGAGGTGCTCGAAAACTAAAATCTACCCATTCAGGTATATCAAAATGACTCGCTTTATGTATCAGAGTATACGGTACCATCATATGAGAAAACAAGATGCTTGATGATATTATACACTTATATTTCAACTGTATTCACTAGTCAGCTAGTATACAACAGCAATTTAATTAAGTTTGGTAGCATATCCTTGTGTCTATTCAGATTTCTTAAATTGATAAATTTCTGTAATGAACGACCAGCATGTCTCCTTCTCAAATAGATATAAAAAGGTTAAATGTTTACTTATTGCAATGGCGTATTTTTACTGGTTCTATAACACCTTGTCGTCATTCAAAAGATTAATGAAACGTTTTATTCTTAACACGAATTGTTTTTTATACTTGTCCTTTTATGCATATTTATTCGGAAGTATAAAGAGACGCAGAAGGATATTTGTTCCATCTGGCAGTATATGCACAGTATAATCTTTAAGAGTTGTCAGGTTTATTGAATTTATTTGCTTACACTAAAACAATGAATTATGACTGATATTAGCTTTTGAAGTTCATAATAATTTACAGGTATATGTTAATAATTCCTACCAAAATCAAATAAAACTATCAAATATATTTCTGTAATATGCATAATTTGTGACAATCTATGAAGCCCGAGATTTTTCTGTAATTCTATACGATTCATGACATTCACACATACATAGGTGGATTTGCCTATCGAAAGTGGAGGGGGTGGGGAGGAGGGGGAGTCAAAGGTGTCGGAAGGGAAAAATCACAAAATTAAGCTAACATGCCATAAAATCCCCATACAAAATATTTAAAGTCAGAAAAAAATGTGGGCGAAAAAATTGCAGACGGTGGTAAATTAAGTTTCCATCAAACTATTTTTGAAATTTTGAGGTACAGGGTACTTTAAACAACCCTAACATTTCTATAATATACGGGCTTCTTTATTTTTAAATATGCAAGTAACGTGCCAGACAAGTTTACATCACTGAGAGCAAACAAAATACTTTAGCTCCAGTCAATCACAGTATCAAATTTAAAATTTATATTGACTATCAGATAGAAAAGCAATATGTGGTCGGTAACAGGATTTGCAACACAATTTAGATCCAAATGCAGTAACAGATACTATTTTCTGTAATGATTTTAGATCACCTTTTAACGTTTGGCACCTACTTTTACATCTGTGACAATTTTTTTTTTTTTTTTAAATTCGTGATTCAGATTAGGATGATGCCACATCTCCACTCCTTCAAATTCAGTCAATACAAGTTACACAAATCTTGTGCTGCATAAAAGTTGGGCTGCTGCAAGGAAAATGAATAAGTAATGTTACTTAAAAACGGGAGAAAAAGGTACCAGTCTGTAAATGCTTACGTAACCCCTCCCCAAAAAAAAAAAAAAAAAAAAAAAAAAAAAAAAAAAAAAAAAAAAACATGCACAACCCCTGTTGCCTCTAGCTGTACATAGGATTCAAATAAAATTCAAGGTATTGAAATGTATGTTTCATTGATAACATGCTTGCCAAAGGCAACACATGGAGAAGTTCCAGGTAACTCTGTAACTCTTTGGGAATTTTTATTTGAAGGATAAGAAATGTGAATATGTATGCGAGGGTAAACCTCCAGTCAAGATCATATTTTGCATAACTAAAAAATAAATGGTAAAAATTATATTTCTTTTAACTTTTTGGGTGGCAATCTATGCAAATATTGGCGTTGACTGAAATATTGGGTGAAGTTTCCCCTGGTTCCTGTACCTAAGAATCAAATTGGGCAAGTTATCTGCTTTCCTTCAAACAATTTTACACTCGGGTAGGACCATGAATCTCCTTCATGATATGGAAGGAAAGCAAAGTTGTATTTATCCTTCACGAAGTGGCAGGAAGAGAGAAGAAAGGGGGAGGGAGGGGAGGGGAGGGGGGAGGGGAGGGGGAGGGGGAGGAGTCAGGGGAGTAATATTTTTTCACAAACCATGGATTTTCTTAAACATGACGTTCCTAAAATCCAGATAAATTGGTTTCATTCTTCCTCATGTGATCCTTAAACGTCACCTGGCTTATGATGCCTCTGATTGTTAATAACACTTTCATGGATATTCAGACAAATCTGGAAATATAGCATGATTTTCATTCATTTATTAAACTACATATAACTATCTTTACATCTAACATTAAAAACTATTGTAATATACTGCATTATATATATATATATATATATATATATATATATATATATATATATATATATATATATATATATATATATATATATATATATATATATATATATATATATATATATATATATTTATATATATATATATATATATATATATATATATATATATAAATATATATATATATATATATATATAAATATATATATATATATCTATCTATCTATCTATCTATCTATCTATCTATCTATCTATATATATATATATATATATATATATATATATATATATATATATATATATATATATATATATATATATATATATATATATATATATATATATATATATATATATATATATATATATATATATATATATATATATATATATACATATATATATATGTTGCATCTAGCTGTATATAGGATTCAAATGAAATTCAAGGCATTGAAACATATGTTTCATTGATAGCATGCTTGCCAAAGGCAACACATGGAGTGCCAAGCACATGGTTGAAGTTCCAGGTAACTCTGTAACTCTTTGGGAATTTTCATTTGAAGGATAAGAAATGTAAATATGTATGCGAGGGCAAACCTCCAGTCAAAATCACATTTTGCATAACTAAAAAATAAAAGGTAAAAATTGTATTTTTTTAAACTTTTTTAAGTGGCAATCTTTGCAAATATTGGGCGTTGACTGAAATATTGGGTGGAAGTTTCCCCTGGTTCCTGTACCTAAGAATCAAATTGGGCAAGTTATCTGCTTTCCTTCATACAATTTTACACTCGGGTAGGACCATGAATCTCCTTCATGATATGGAAGGACAGCAAAGTTGTATTTACCCTTCACGAGGTGGGCAGGAAGAGAGAGGAGAGAAGGGGGAGAGGAGTCAGGGGAGTAATATTTTTTCACAAACCATGGATTTTCTTAAACATGACGTTCCTAAAATCCAGATAAATTGGTTCATTCTTCCTCATGGGATCCTTAAACATCACCTGGCTTATGATGCCTCTGACTGTTAATAACACTTGCATGGATATTCAGACAAACATGGAAATATAGCATGATTTTCATTCATTTATTAAACTACATGTAACTATCTTTACATCTAACATTAAAAACTATTGTAATATACTGCATTATATATATATATATATATATATATATATATATATATATATATATATATATATATATATATATATATATATATATATATATATATATATATATATATATATATATATATATATATATACATATAGATATATACACATATATATATATATATATATATATATATATATATATATATATATATATATATATACATATATATCTATCTATATAAAAATATATATATATATATATATATATATATATATATATATATAAATATATACACATATATATACACACATATATATATAATATATATATTTATGTATATATATATATATATATATTTATGTAAATATATATATATATATATATATATATGTATATTACATATATATATATATATATATATATAATATATATATATATATATATATATATGTATATTATATATATATGTATATATATATATGTATATTATACATATATATTATATATAGTCTGTAAAAACATGGACACCTTACACACCATTTTACACATAGCCAGTAATACCCAGCTTTAACCTGGAAAATTTAATTGTGACAGCTCCAATGTGATTTATTATCTTCACTGTCAAAAATGCCCACTTAATCCATGCATAGGTAAAACCAGTACTAAATTCAGACTTAAATGTAATGACCATAAGCATACAATTTGCAACAATTCTCCCGGCTTTCCTGTGGCCTCACACTCCAATTATCCTCTACACAGTATCAGATCTCAAATTCGCCATTACTTTTGAAGGCTTTTCTTCTACACACCAACACGCATCAATAAAATTAAAGATGATTATCAAATTAAAACATATCTAATATGATCAAATGACAATTTAGCACACTTGAGTAACTATACAAGGTTCAGAGAAGCCCCCACTAATACCTAGTACTTGCACTCTCCATCATACACACACATACACAGATCAATTGCAACTGAATGTCTGAAGTCAGACTGAAATATTTTGTGTTATATTATATATTTATCTATATTTATTTATATTTACATGTATGTATATATATATATACATATATATATATATATATATATATATATATATATATATATATATATATATATATATATATATATGGATATATATATATATATATATATATATATATATATATATATATCAGGGTTCACAGTGGCCATCAACAAAAAATATAGGAAAAAATATAGGAACTTTTTCACAAAATATTGGAGAATATAGGTTTTTAATGAAAAATATAGGAGAATATGGGAGGTTTTTAATGAAAATATAGGAAAATAATAGGTTCATCGATATATTGAAAAGTAAATTATATGTGTAGTGTCCATAGGTCTTCATTGCTTGTTTTTAAAATTAAAATAAATGATATAAATTTCATTTTAAGTACTATTTTGCCTGATTTTCATTTGTTTTTGTTCAATCGGTTGCACTTAAAAGAGGGAACGCTGAAATAAATTCAATTGTGTTTTCAACAATAACTTGAAATTTTACTTCATTCTCAAGTTTTCATAATAAATAATTTTGAATTTTGATGGTTAAAACATAATATTTTTTGTAGTTTCTTCATTATGCATGAAAAAAACATATTTTTTTCCAAAAGGGTAAAAATATAGGAAAATATTATGAATATAGGAAAATATAGGTTCCAAAAATATAGGAAATATAGGTACACTCTGACCCTGAAATATGTACATATATATATATATATATATATATATATATATATATATATATATATATATATATATATATATATATATATATATATATATATATATATATATATATATATATATATATATATATATATATATATATATATATATATATATATATATATATATATATATATATATATATATAAATATACATATATATACAAATATATTTATATATATTTATATATAAGTATATATATACATAAATACATAAATATATATATATACAAATATATACACATATACATATATATATATATATATATATATATATATACATATACATATAATATGTATATATACATATGTATATATACATATTGATATAGATATATGTATAGAAATATATGTATATATATACATATATATATATATATATATATATATATATATATATATATATATTTATATTATACATATACATATAGATATATACATATATATATATATATATATATATATATATATATATATATATATATATATATATATATATATATATATATATATATATATATATATCAAGTATATAAAGTAAGAACCCAAACAACGGAACAGATTCATAGTATTTCTTTTGAGATGATCAATTGAATACGTTGCAGAAAAACGAAAATACAACTTCCAACCACTCCTTAGAGCAACTTTATTAAAAACTTTAAAAAGCAAGATGTTTCGGTCATTCGAACTTTATCGGTTGAACAAATGCAAGTAAGTGATATGTAACAAGACTATAATAAAGCTACTGTACATTAAGTGGAACAGTTACTAGAGTGGAAACTAAATACAAAGAAACGACAAGTAACGTCGGGAGTATGGAAGGTCTATGATGTGTAACTAATCCGATTGAAAGAATTCTTGATTCTCAAAACACACAAGAAATCTGCTTACACGAGAGGTATGTTGCACAGCACAATTACACACTTTGCAGCCAACAGACTTAACAAAAGACAATAACTTCACTCAAAAAGAGCCGCTTGTACCATAATATGCAATGGGCATGATATCTCCAGAGCATGGGTGTTTATGTTTGTTTGTTTGATGAGGATTTAACGGCACCACGACAACGAAGGTCAAATTGTGCCTGAGAGGTTAGATCATTCTAGAGGTAAGAAGGAAAGGAAACGGGGAGAATGAGCGACATACAAGAACACAAAATCAGAAAGCTGGGAATGAGAGATAGGGTGCATGGGTGAAAAAAATCAAAGTAGAGAGGAGAATCAAATATGGGTGTTTATTACATCGAATGCGGTACTTTTTTAGTCTGCTCCTTCTGCCTGCATCGTATTTGTCAGAGGTCATGGGAGATACAAGACTTTATTCAATACGATATGAAACCAAAATGTTGTTTTAATTTTGTAAATATTAATTTATTTTCATAAAAATTCAATTCATTTCATGATCAACTTGAGAAAAACATAAAAACTAAAAATCTTTGAGTTAAAAAAAAAAAAAAAAGCAGTATACAAATGCAAGCACCTGACACATAAAAATTGCACTCATCAACATCTGCTGGTAGTATAAGAAACCATTCATGTTTGTTTGTACCCTGTAAAAATAATGACTGGTATGCTGGTGTGCATAAACACCTCCTCCGCATATTGGCTAATTAATCATTCAGGATCTTTTAATGCACATGCCCAATTTCTCGCCGACGACGAGTGAACACACAATTACAATGACGGGGTCAACGCCTGCGTATTCGGTTATGATAGTAACAATGCTATCACGAAACGCTTAAAACGCCCCGGACAAGAACACAGGTACGACGTACGGACAGAGATAACATCGACAACCAAGTTAATGGCCTTTGATAACCAGTTGTGGTGCCCTGGCGTGTCTTCCCAACCCAGGCTTAAACCCAGGGCCTCGTGGTCTGTAGACATGCATGATAACTGCTACACCATAGTAGGTACTGTAGACCAATTTCTGAGGCGAACAATCTATTTAAAGTTCTGCTTTAAGAGTTGTGTGCACACTTTGTCTGGCATACTTACGCACTTCTGCGTGCATTACATTTGAGGATCAGGTGCCATTTACCTCACATAAATTTATGTTTCTGTTAAGAGCAATAAATTATTTTCATTTAACGAAGCTCATCAGATTGGTTTCCAAGTAATAAGTAATAAAACTTTCTGTTCTGGTATCTCACTGATTGTTATGTGTTTCATTTTGAAAAAGAATTAAATCTTAATAACTAAATGATTGGAAACAATTACGTCACACTAAGTAGTTCCCCCAGGCACTTTTCTCAGAGTTGTAAAACGGAATAAAATATCATCACAGTTTTTCACTAATGTGTATCTTAGATTATAATCAATACATTTGTTTGGCAGCAGGACCAGTGCTCCATTAAATAACATTTAATAACAAGATCAAACATGCAGCGGATCAGTGTTTGAGTTTGAAAATAGGAATTTTTTACTTAAGGCTGATTAACAGTTTTATGCTAAATTTACGACTTGGTGGGCACTTCAAAATCGTAACACATCTAAAGACTGTTGATACATATATATGATGTTTGACACCTTCAAATTCAACATCAAGCACACATGCAGCCTCAAATATTTGAAGCTGGTCAAACACACAGAAACATAATGAATCATATGCAGCATTGTATTAAGATACTTTAATTTCATTGCATTTCATTGCATTTCATTTATTTGAAGAAAACAAGAGTGAAGAAACGTTGGAATTTTTTGCTGTACACCACAGTGAAAAGTGGCCTTATTTGGTGTATTAAAGGGTGTGGACTACATGGGCATTTTTATCTTCTAAGTGCTTTTATGAAGTTAAAGAGTTAAATCCAACCAAGCCATTAGGCTCATAGGGCCGGTGCTTATCCCCTGTTTCCTTGGTGTAAGCAGGTGGGAGCACATGACTCCCCCTGGACGGGATGCCAGTCCATCGCAGGTTAACTACCCCAACAATGATAGTACTCATTTTACAGCTGAGTGAACTGGAGTTAGTTAAGTGTTTTGCTCAAGGACACAGTGCAGGGCTCACAGCGGGAATCGGGACCTGGTACCTTTCGCATACGAGCACAAGTCCACAACCTGTGAGCCACTGCACCGGATCCCTTTATGAAGCCACACATGATTTCAGGCTACCTATGCCTCCTCTGAAATATGAAACTATTCTACTTGATTTTACTGTAGCTCACAAACCTGAATATGACAACAATTATAGTTTGTAATACCACTATAGAAAGAAAATGTTCAACTGAATAGCTCTCTTACCATAATAAAAATGAAAATAAAAACTTCAATATTTATGTTTTCAGGAAATTCCCAAACCTTAACAATTTATCTTTAAAATAATATACTTAGATGGCAGTGTTTCTGTGTTTTGCGTTTAAAATTTAAAAAAACTGTAGCGACCTACATGTCTTCCTTCTTTTCGCGTAGTGACGAATGTCATTTGTGTAGTGACGAATGTCAAAATTGAAATAATTAATTCCGCATACTGACGAATCTTCAGAAAATTTTGAAGTTTGATGAAATAAAAGTTGATAAACGTATTATATAGCTTTATATATCATTGGAAAGAGAAAATGATAATCTTTTGACAATTGTATACTTACAATAAAGATATTTTAAGCAAAATCTCATTTCATAAAGCTTCAAACACATTCATCAGTATGCGGAAATAACGATTCAGTATTTCGCGCCATTTTTCGTTTCACCTAAATAAGACATTCGTCAGTATGCGGAAAGAGGGACGATATATCCTTGAATAATTGCTTTACCAAAATGTATTTCTTTCTTGAAATGTTTCAACACTCTATTAAAACTTCTTGTAAAATGGCTGATGAAATTGTTAAATCATTTATTAATATGGAAAATTCATACCAGCTACAAGTCCCTTTTTAGCAACATCTTTAAAAACAAGACATGCCTTTGCATATTTATCTCTCAAAGCTAAAACATGATTGATGGTTAAAACATGTTTCAGAATATTTTATTCAAAATCAGCCTCTTTATCCATAAAAGTTATGGTTTGCCAAAAGATTCAGAATGGATGCAGCTACATTTGAAGTAAGATAGAGTATCTGTTTGTATGACCTAACGAACTGCCCCCTTTCTTAGATACAGTATGTAGGTCTTAAATTGACTAAATGCTTCAAAGCCTCTTGATTTTGAATCCACTTGAATGTGAAGTTTGGTGCATTGATCATTTTCAGCAAATCTTACACATCTTTGCACAGGTGAAACCAGCCTATTTGATTGACAATGGGGGTGGGAATGTCTATGGGCGTGGGGTGGGGATAGGGGAGGGGGTTATGGGGATAGGATGGGTAATGGGGATGGCGTAGGTGATGGGGATGGGTGTGTGGTGGGGGGATGGGTGTGTGGTGGGGATGGGTGTGTGGTGGAGGATGGGTGGTGGGGGTGGGTGGTGGGGATGGGGTGGGGTTTGGGGTGGAGGTGGGGTGAGGGTGGGGTGGGGGATGAGGGATTGGGGTGAGGGATGGGGGTAGGGTAGGAGATGAGGTGGGGTGGGGATGCGGTGGGGGATAAGGTAAGGGTGGGGTGGTGGATGAAGATGGGGGATGGGGATGGGGATGGGATGGGGGTGAGGAGTTACAGAACATTTTTTCTCTCCACAATCTTGTTCAAATAGCAGTCTATAAACTGTTCAGAAGTAAAATTTTACTGAGCAGTAAAAAAAGTAACTGCCTCAAAATCTGGACCTTTTAGCAAAATTACTAGACTTTTTAGAAAAATTTCTAGACCTTTTTTTTTTTGACCTTTCTTTTGCCTTTTTTCCTATTGGGAAGCCGTTGGGAGGGTCAAACAACCCAGACAACCCCCCTCCCCTCCTCCCTGGGCTACACTCATGTGTTTGCAAGGTAACCAAAGATTGTTAACATCTAATTGTATTTTTATTCAGCTTTCACTCAAAACTAATTTTGCTTGAATTTCATTTCCCATATCTATGAACACAATTTCCAATTCTTCAAAGAATATGTATACACTACTCCTGTTAAGTGTGTAAGACTATAAACACATGAAAATACAATACTTTGAACTGGTCCTAAGATATAAAAGAATTGCTAGGGCTTGTACCAGAAATCTAGCAGGAGACCATTTATATTAAAAGACTTGCAAAACTATGTATCAATGCTTCTGCACATTAAAGAAGACATTGACCAAAATGTGATGGAACTGTTTACCTTTAAAGGATCGTTACTTCATGGCCCAAGTCTTTAAATTGGCAAGATAGCAAACAATAAAAATTAGAAATCTTTACTCAGGCCATAATGGCCCATCAGGCCACAGCTTATCCTCAAGTGTCCTTAGAGTAAATGGATGAGAGCCCATGACACCCCTGGATTGGCACCATTCCATCACAGGTGAACTCCTCAGAAATGCTGCTGATACTCATTTTACAGCCGAATGGACAAAATAAATTGCTCTAGTTGAGCAATTTAAATGTCTTGCTGAAGGACACAATGCAGTGCTTGCCACAAGATTCAAACCTGTTAACTTCGCATGAGAGCATGATTCGTCAAGCATTCTGGTAACTTCGCATGAAAGCATGATTCGTCAAGCATTGAGCGAATGTACCTAAAACAGCACGATAAGCCCATGATGAAATACCACTAACTATACACATTTTCATAAGGTCAAATCATTCATTATCAAATCCCTCACTTGCAAAATTTCATCACTGTATAATCAAAACCCACCCAATGATTTTGCTTGCATGATACTCTTACACCCCATTGGAAATGTTAATCCCAATCAATAAGGTCAGCGGTCTCCATATAGGCATCATGTGGGCCAAATATTTGCCAAGGACCAAACGTGCTTCACGCTACTAAAACTTTCTAATTGTTACCAAGTTTTATCTGATTTTCTTTCAATTTTAGCTTAGTGAGCTCTTCCTTTTGACCTTTGCAATAATTGTTTGACCAAAATTTGTCCCATCTAATTTATACTCAAATTCCTCTCATTTTTTTAAGAATTAGGAACAAAATGCTACCATCCTTCTCCTTGATATACAGAGAACTGTCATTTATTTCTAAAAGCAAACACATGTTATTTTCATCTTAAAATACTATAACAAAATATCCACGTCGAGTTATAAATCCATGTGCAAGAATATAATAATAATAATGATAATAATGTATACTTGATAAAGCGCCGGTATCCGCCAAAAGGCGCTCATGGCGCTTTGCAAAAAACAAGCCAGTTAAACAGTTCAAACTTATCCCAGGCTGGAAAAACATACAACAGTACAACATTAACAAGAAAGTTTTTTTTTTAAAGGAATGTTTTTAAACCAGTTTTGAAACTGTCCAGGTAACTAGCGGATCTTACAGGTTAAAATGGTTAAAATATAAACTTATGAGAGAACTTATTATATATTTCAAAGAGAATGCACTTTTTTGCTATTTCAATATATTGTAATTTAAAACATCCCAGCTTGAAAAAGTTGTGGAAATTGTAGGTGTGCAATGTGATGCTGAGTTATATCCTAAATGGATAGTTATCTATGTGCTACATGAGCTAAAATGTTCTAAAATATATCAAAACCATGACAATTTTAAAAATCGAAACAAAATTGGTTCAAATTTTCAGTTCATAATCATATTTTCTATTTAATTTGAAACAGACACATTTCTTCTTTAACAACATGCAAAACTGCTGTGTTCTAAATCTTTTGTTAAACTTCTTTGGTTTAGAGCTGCCCATTGTGACAAATAGTTTGTGGATTCCTATATCCACAAATTTTAAATAATGGTAAAAGACACATTTTCCTATAGCTGAATAATAGGTATGATACTTAAATGATTGATTAGTTCAGTAGTCAAGCATGTCCATCTTATATAAAAGAGGACTTCAAAAGAAACAAAATGGTGAAGAAAGCATTCAAAAATCTTATTCCATTAAGGAGATATTCAAGTTTAAAGTTTGGTATCATTTCTGTAGTAACAATGAAATCAGACTAGTAGTGATGTCACAGCCTCAGATTCCTCAAAGTCTTTATGTATTTTAAAGAAACTTTATTTAATTTTTTCAGTTTAAATTATTTTTCCTCAAACTTGTTTCAGGTTGTATATTATAAATACCCTTCCTAGATTCAGTTTTACTACTTTTTTGACATATCCCATGGTGTTTAAGCCACAAAATCGAAGGACAAATTATGATACAATACATAAAGACTTTGAGGAATCTGAGGCTATGACATCACAGCTAGTCTGATTTCAGGTGTTTCTACACAAATGATACCAAACTTTAAACTTAAATATCTCCTTAACGGAAAAAGATTTTTGAATGCTTTCTGCACCATTTTGTTTCATTTGAAGTCCTCTTTCATATGAGATGGACATGCTTGACCACTAAACTAATCCTTAAAAGATGTGGAAGTGTCTCTTCAAAAAACTATTAAAAAATCTTGAAAAAACCTTCAATCTGCCCACTGTGACAAATAGTTTTGGGATTCCTATGGTACCACACAACAATTAACATTAAAAGACACATTTTCCAATGGCTGAAAATTAGGTATAAAGATTAAAAGATAACCTTCAAAGATTCGGCTGAAATTTAATTGAAAAATCCTGAAAAAATCTGACATTGCTTTAAAAATAAAATATACTTCTGTCAAAAATGAAAGACTGTGATACTCTCAGTGTAAAACTCTACAGCCAGTAGACTAGTAGTTCATAGGACTTTTCAACTAGAAAAGGTTGATTCTGTGTTCTTTTGCAATCAGACAACAATTTTGATATATAATGAAGAAAAAAAGTTAAAAGCAAATATAAACTTCAAGGCAGTTATTGGAAATATAATCTTGCTAGTATACCATCAACCATGTATCATATTTTGCAAAATTCATACAACTATTGGATCACCTACATCTTGCTTCAAAGCTCACACTACAAAAAAAAAAAAGATAAAATTCTTATAAATTACAGTAATGGATACAGTAGTTAGCTACATCTTTATTTTTACAGTAATTTTTTTGAAAGAATTAGCCAATTATAACCAAAAGTCAATTAAATAAAATACAAAAATAACAAAATATTTTAAGTAATAGACTGGTGGTTACTCCATGTACAAGACACAAATCCATTGCACTTTATGTAAGAAGGAACTGTAACCAGAAGTTAATCAAATTAAAAAGCAGAATTAAGTACTACAGTACCTCCTAAAGGACACACTAGTGCCAGTGGTGCCCCTCCCTGCCCTTATTTTCGTTTATATTGCCCCTCATTGTGCCTTAATTGCCCCCTCACTACAAGGTTTCATCTAGCTAAATGTGCGGCTGTCTTTTGCACTGAAAATTTCACAAAATCATGGCTAAAGTTCATGAGAGCTGCAGGCACAAAGCAGATTATCACAAAACGTTGGGGTGCCTCTCCTGCTATTATATCCCTTCATATAGCCCCTCATTACCTGGGCTTTAATTGCCCATCACTACAGGGTTTCATCTAGCTAGCCGTGCAGCCGCTTTTGGCAATTTGACGATTTGCTTATATTATCTGATGATGTTATTCAGTTGCATGGGCTTGTTTGTTAATATGCTTTAAACTTATTGTGAAACAAATCAACTGACTCTTAATATTGATAAAACAAGAATGTAATTTTCACATTAAGTGTACAAGCTCTTTCCTTTCAGTATGCTATTATAGGGGCATTAATAATATGCCCAACGTGCATCAGATAGGAGACGTGTGATGTGCAACCATCGATTTTGGCCAAAATCGGCAGTTGCAGTGCATACTAAACGGAAAGCGGAGGTACACAGGAAAAGGGGAGGTACACAGGAAAAGGGGATATTTAGCACATTCAGAGAAATAGTATTTTCAAGGTCAGCTACTACATGATGTTAGTCATTATAAATATTTAGTTCTGGAGTTTTCTTCACAAAGTTTATGGACAGTTGTGCAAGAATGCTAAAGCTGTTCAGCAAAAATGCCATATATTTACTTAAAACAATCATGTTGTCAAAAACTCTTCATCTCCCAGTGAGTAACTCAATACAAATATTTGACACCAGAATTGTACTTATTCTTTCGCATGGTGACCAGGTAGAGGGAGAGGGGGGGAAGCTGAACCAAATTTACCCCGCTTTTTACCATAACTGGGATATTTACAAGACTTATACTTACATTCCAAGCTATAAATATGCAATCTGGTCCAATGACCTGTGTGACCCAAGACTGAAGCCTGGATTTAAGGAGTCCATGAAGGCATGAAACATCTTCCCATGGATTAACTCTATTTTTCTTCCTATGCCTACCTGGGCTCAGGTGAGGAAGATAATGAGAAATAAGGGAAGGACGGTAAACGTCCTTTCCACTTGTGCTTCCTGCTTCTTTCTCGATAACTATTCTGGGACCTACTCTGCTGTTTCGAGGACCAGAGGAGAGAAGTGAGCAAAATGTTGGATGCTAGCGAAACCCGTGGAAACATTGTCCGATACGGAGTTTGTCTGCTCCATACAAAAATCAATAAAATCCGCAGTGGACAAATTTCTTTTCAAGGTCTTTGTCATGATGAAAAGTTCATTGACACATCTAATCACTGAGGCCTATCGTACCGTACGTGTATATACAGTAAAGTTTAGTGTGCGTGAAGTGTATGGTGTTTGAACTTGTCTGTGTTGTGTTGGAAAACATAACAAGTTGTGCGTCGCGTTTGTGGTGTTTGGTTGGGTCGGCGACGGGTCAGCATCTGTCGTATGACCCAGCCATAAAGCCTTTATGACGCGAACCCTTACAGGGGAACTCCCCGCATGGACTGCTGCTGAGCATGGTGGAGGAGGAGGCGGGGGAAGGGGACCATCAATCGGTGCTTCCATTCTCTGCTCTCGCAGTAACTTTCTCCCAGTCATTGCATAGTATGCAAGTCTGCAGGGGATCACACGGTCGGCAAGCATAGCACAACTTATGGGTATAACGTGGGCGGAATTAACCAACCTCTAACAAATGTTGGACCTGTGTACGTCCGGTGTGCGCCTGGCTACGCTGGACGCCCTACTAAGGTTGTCCATGTCGCCATTAAAGTTCCGAGATAATTAAAAAATTTCAGGCCATTAGCTTTGAAAGGCTATTTTAATTTAGGGTTAACGTACGCCGTATGCTCTACGGGCCGTTAACTTTGGAAAGCTCCTCCAACAGAGGAACTGTGGTGCCCACGGCTGCGGTTGTGGAGAGTATAAGGAGACTGTTGTCTTCATATAGTGTCAATATGATTGGCGAGATGCTATGCATTACCAAGGAGCAACATGGCAAGTGTGAATGCATGTGTAACATTGTGCTGTTAAAAGTCTGACGTCAGAGTAACAGCGTATGAATAATGCATCATTAGCCAATCAACGTGAATTGTAGTGAGGGAAACTGTCTCCTCGTTACATTGTTCAGGTGCTCACTGCAGACACGAGACCTTGCTGGCGTGAGTCTAGGTTGGCTACGAATTAAGTTTGTTTAAAACTTTCTGACTGACCTGCATTAATGCAAGACGTATGGTATGCCATCCATTATTTTCAGAAGGTTGCTATAACCTTGGGGCTGCAGAGCCAATGGCTACAGATGTGGAGAAAATTGATACCATACGCTCTACCGATAACTCAAATACCATTACCTCAAATGCCATGAAGCTGGAAGCCGTGTTAAGCCACTTTATAAAAGCGATAATGTACAACATAAACTATACATGCCGTTGCCGTTAAGTTACCACCGTCGTGGCTGGAGATAATTTTACGATAGTATTAACGTACTGAGTATGCTATATGAAGCGTTAACTCACTTTACCTCTCTTCACCACGGAGCTACGAAGCTAGTGGCTATGTGTTGGGGACTACCACCGTACACAGTACACGTCCCTCTTAGAATAACTATAAGTAGTATAGAGCCGTATGGATTTATAAGAGCGCAAACGTACTACATTTGCTATACGAGCTGTTAACTCAGTTAACTTCTATTCACCATGACGCTACAAAGCTAGTGGCTATGTGTTGGGGACTACCACCGTACACAGTACACATCCCTTTTAGAATAACTATAAGTAGTATAGAGCGGTATGGATTTACAATAGCGCAACATACTACCTATGCTATACGAGCTGTTAAGTCAGTTTACTTCTATTCACCATGACGCTACAAAGCTAGTGGCTATGTGTTGGGGACTACCACCGTACACAGTACACATCGCTTTTAGAATAACTATAAGTAGTATAGAGCCGTATGGATTTACAATAGCGCAACATACTACGTATGCTATACGAGCTGTTAAGTCAGTTTACTTCTATTCACCATGATCTACAAAGCTAGTGGCTAGTGTGGGGGACTACTGCTGTACTCAGTATGCATTCCTGTTAAAATAACTATTACAGGTAAGTGTTTTGGAGCCATGTGGATATATGAGAGCACTAACATACTATGTATGCTATATGAGCTGTTAACTCAGATTACTTCTATCAACCACGAAGCTAGTGGCTAGGTGTGGGGGACTACCGCCGTACACAGTATGCATTCCTGTAGAATAGCTATTACAGGTAAGTGTTATGGAGCCGAATGGAAATATGAGAGCGCTAACATACTATGTATGCTATAGGAGCTGTTAACTCAGATTAATTCTATTCACCACGAAGCTGGTGGCTACTACCACTGTTGGGGACTACCGCTGTACACAGTACGCATCCCTGCTTGAACAACTATAAGTATTGTGGAGCCGTATGGATATATGAAAGCATTAATGTATTATGTATGCTATACGAGCCACTAACTTATGATTACTTCTATTCACCTCGGACCTACAAAGCTAGTGGCTACATGTGGGGACTACTGCGGAACTATTGCGGTATTCAGTACGCGTCCCTGTTAGAATAACAGCCGCGGAACTACTGTATGTAGCTATTGGCTACTTGTACAAGAAGAAAATTAGCTTCCATGAGGCTACACTTCCTATAGAGCTTGATCTTTTATCACTTTACCAAGTAGTTATACAGCTAGTGACCCACTGACACAGTAGCATTGAGCCGTGACGCACTAGTATTGTGGTTTATCTTAGGTTACGTCGTAAAGAAGCAACTAATATGCATGTGCCAACAGCAAAACGAGAAGTTGACCGAATGCATAGAATCTGTACTGAAGATATCCCAACATGCAACACATATGCACAGTATAACACTAGGCTATCTTTGTGGTAGGGCGGGTGAAAATACATCTACCCGTGGGAATGAATCCCTTAAAACTAGCACACCAGATGCTGTAGGCAAACTCAATGGAGATAGTCCTGTGAGTCGGGCCGAAATATGCCCGGGCCAATGGCCACCTCATATTGACTCAGATGACAGGAAAAAGTTTGAAGAGAAGTTTAACTTGCTTAAAAACCTTCACGGTTGGAGTTGCAAGAAAGAAATGTTAGAAAAAGGCATCCAAGTCTAAACCTCGCAATACATTTTGTGTCTTAAATCCTGACAAAATCTCAAAACCTTTTGACAAGCAATTAGCAATTACACCAGGGAGTTCTTATCTGACATTGATAGTAAAAAGATTTCACTGCAGCAGCACTGACTTTCACACTCAGCACAAGGACAAAAATATTCCCTTGTGGTCATAGTGTCTGGCTTGAAGTATTAATTCACAATTGGGGTGGTATTTAACAGTGAAGATTTTGTTTGTTTACTGATAAAAGATTTTGAGTAATGTTTTTGTTCAACCTTGTAGGCTTTGAGGATTTTGGAGTAAAAAGCTATTGCAAAAGATATTCATCATGGGTGCAAATTTAAAAGAAATTTCCGACCATTCTCAGCAATATTGTAATAACAACACACTGAAAAGAAGTGAAAGGAAGGTTAAAGGTATTATGGAGGTTAAGGCTGGGTTGGTAACTATGTTTTTAAAGTCAGTTAGAAGTGTGTTAAAATCAGATCAATAAACCAGATTGCATATTTATAGCATGGAAGGTAAAATATAAGCTTGAAGTAAATATACCTCTTTCAAGAGTGTACAATAATGTATACAAAAACTTATTTAAATATAATATATAAGGGTCAACAAAATTGTCTTCCTTGTACAAAATATATGAAGATAACGAGTGTGATGAATGTATACCACTTAACCAATTGTTTGTTTATCGTCAACTATTAACTGAAAACAGGGTAATTACCAACCCCTTAATTCGTCCACGCAAAACCAAACTCCATAGAACAAAAAAGCGATTTAATTCGCAGATCCTAGAAAGATAAATTATTTTCAATTGTTCCAGGTAACAAAATTTGGCACACCTGTCATCGTTATGTTTCAAAATAAATGACCACCCAGAAATTAAGTTTAGAGTACAACGATATTTAAAGGAAGTTCTACCAAGTTCACCCAAGGCAATGAAAGTTAATACTCTCTGCCAGTATACCGAGTAGATATGTTTTCGTAATTATTTAAGTTTTCTTAGAAGCCGCAAATGGCCCGCTTAAAATGGTGAAACCCAGAGCTTTCCGGGACTTCACCCCCTGATCTTTCACTGGAGTGTTGCCCTTAGAAATCAACTATTGGACCCATGATGTATGCGGCATCAATAAATTTGTGCACACCTAGAAATTCTCAATGCACTACCATTTCTTTAATTTATAAATGAAACACACTCTCACTACCTCCACCTTCCCACTCACTACCTCTACCCTCTCCCTCACTACCTCCACCCTCTCCCTCACTACCTCCACCCTCTCCCTCACTACCTCCACCCTCTCCCTCACTACCTCCACCCACTCCCTCACTACCTCCACCCTCTCCCTCACTACCTCCACCCTCTCCCTAACTACCTCCACCCTCTCCCTAACTACCTCCATATTTCCCCCTTTTAACAAACTCTATACATTTTGTTCACAAAGACATAATTTTCAGAATTGTTTACATCCTCCCCATGTTGTTTACAGTTATAGAAAGAAAATTGTATTGATTCCTTTAAGTTACAATGTTCCTCACTTCATATTTTTGTAACCTTACAAGTTTTTTGGTTTGTTTGTTTGATAAGGGCTTAACGGCACCACGACAGCGAGGGTCAAATTGTGCCTGAGAGGTTAGACCAGCTGGGATCGAAAGAGGAAGTGCAGGGGTGCAAGTGGTCCTTTTTGTCTTTGGTACTGGTCATTTTTAGATCAAGCTAGAAGTTTGCTCCAAAAATCTAGCCAAGGCAGGACCAATCAGAATGCAAGATTTGCAAAACTATGAAGCACTGCTACCCCATATCACGTTGAAGAAGACCTTGACCAAAAATGTATGGCATTTTTTATTTTTATTCTAAATGATCTTATCTTGCTTGAGGTTCTTTGTATCAGCGAGCAACGCATGCTCCTACACCTTGTATATCAGTTGTCATCAAGTACCCACAGTAAAGGATATTCAACTTCAAATGATGATTTAGCATGCCGAAAGGTTTCTCTTTGGGCCTACCCACAACTGACACCTAAGTTAATCCTGAAAACTCAGGTATGACAATTACCAACGCGACTTCCTGTTCAATGTATTGTGTTTCCACCCCAAACAATGATTGTTTATCTGCCATTCCCATGCACACCATAGCCAGGCTATGTGTGTATAAGATTACACAAAGCCAGAGTTGAATAATCAAGGCACGTGATTGCAATCACTCATCTGTGTTAGGTGTCTTAATGGGAAAAGTTTTTTTTCTTCAAGCTGGTGATAATAAATAAATAATAATGATAATAATACATAATTTATATAGCGCTAATTTTGTAAAAACATTCAAAAGCGCTTTACAAACAAGGAAATTAGATACGAAAACAAAAATAAGAATACAGAAATGACAACATAAATAGAAATACAAAGGATCAAGCTGCACATTACATTAATGTCTTTTTAAACAAAAAAGTTTTAAGCTTAGTTTTAAAGCAGGTCAGGGATACATTATCAATACATTTGAGTTCAGTTAGGAGTGAATTCCACAACCAAGGAACTTTATAAGCAAAGGCCCTTTCGCCAAGAGTTTTATGCTTAATACGGGGAACAAATAGGGACTTGAAACGAAAGTCAAAGCGGGATGGTTCTTCAACTACCATTTCACATAAATATTTTGGAGCAAGGCCTTCAATGCACTTGAAAACTTGTAAAATAATTTATAATCAATTCTTTGATAGCTGTGTATCATATGCCTTAGGCAAAAATGTGCATTAACTGTGAATGATTGACGGACCATTTCTCCTAAGGATAGATATTGTTCATGAGTACAATTACCTCCAAAATAGATATCAGATAATTTCAAGAATGGAAGAAAAATATGCCATTGCTTCACTCCAGGAGCTAGGGTAGGAAAGAGTTAAGACCCCAAAAAAAAATTCCAGTTTGATTTAAAAATGCAAAATTGAACTGGCTAATAATGTTTTCACCAAGAGTTGCTGTTAATGGAGATGTATCAAGTTGCATTGATTTACTGTATGCTGAGTACTTTTCCTGAAAGTTTACTAACTTCCTTGAAATTTATTTGATTAATTTCCCAATTTCAAAAGTGTAGCTGGGATAGCAACCCTACCCCCTCCCCCCTGCTCCTTTCAACTTCCCATGCCTCTGCTTCACTCCCTCAAGAGAACATGGCAGGTGTGTGAAATGACATAGAAAAACTGTTAGTGTAAGTTGAAAAATATGTTTGATATATATATATTTTAGTTATTTATTTAAGCACACCGGTCTCCCATTCATTAAAAAAAACCTCTAATATAGTTGTCTTATGATTATGCAGCTACAAAGAAATGATCCAAAGATCTATAAAAATATAAAAATGCAAGGGAGAATCTCCTATTCAAGTATTCAGGATGATGCCATAATAAAGTGCGTAAAGCTTAACAACTAGTTTGTCAGTGAAAACAAGCTATGTTTTTAGAAGCTTACCATGACAGCTAGTGTAATATTGGTCACTGGTCACCTTTAGAGGCCAAAATTTCTACATTCATTTGGGTATTTGTGCAGCAAATTGTTGAAAATTTGGTGGAAATATAGTAGAAAGGATATTTTCAAATTTCGAAAACACATGTATTGTGCGTCTGTATGCTAAATATATAGTGTTCATGTGTGCACAAATTGTTGCAATCTTTTTAACCGACAAAGTGTCCCAGATGTACATGTACAAAATGCTCGCATGACCGAATACTTAAGTATCGCCAGAGGAATTTATCCACAGAAATGTTACCTGGATGTAATTGTGCAAGAAATGAATCATTCTTGGATAAAGCCAGGAAGAAAGTAAAGCTTCTTTCTCAGCCTGGTTTCTGAGGTGCACATTTGCTTGACATCAAACACTTTATGTTCTTCCTCGTAAGTGTCTTGTTTCCGAGAGACAGAATTAGTGACCTTTGAAACAAGAAAAAAACAATAACATGATGAAATAACCATCCTTACAAGGAATGGTCCATCAATCATTCATGGGTTTTGCACAAAGTCCTCCCAAGCATATAATGTATATTTTTATTTAGGCTCTGCCAAGGACTTATCTGATTTGTATCACTGAACAGTAGTTATGTGGCATGAGCCCAAGATGAATGACCTATTGTGAACAGTGTAACAGTACAGTAGCTGGTTGCTAGCAAGTGAACTGTGAATAGACTATGAAGATGTTGTCAGTTAAGAAAGTATAGATTACCCCTGAGTTGTGTATGGTGTAACAATAGTTGGATGCTTGTCAATAAATTGTGAAGAGTCTCTCTGGTTGAATGGTGTGGATTACCCCTGATTTTGAGAAAATTAGGGGTGTCGGGTTGGAGGGGTCTAAGGGCCAAAAATTCTTAATGAAAATTGCAAATCATTTTCAATTTTGTACCAAACTAAAATTCAAACATGATGTCATGACCATTGATACATTAAACAGAGACTTTTATGGCATGAAAGTCCATGATACCATACATACCACTTCCTCTTCATTAGACTACTATCGGTAGACCAAACATTCATATGAAGGTTTGACTGAAATCTCCAAAGTTTCACTATTCAAGAAATCCCCAGGTCAGAATCTTAAAAAGGGATCTTTTGATCCTCCCACTGTACCTATAACAAATATTGATAAAGTAATAACTTCCCTCATCCTTCAACATTTCAAGGGGTGTCATCACCATAAGAGGAAGTTGTACCCACCATTGTCATCATCGATAGAAAGTCCTCCTTATGAGCATTCAATTCGAAAACTTCAGCTAATGTTTGCAAGAACCAAGAACCCTCCTCAGGATGCCGGAAAGACTTGTAACCTATTAATGCCAAAAGAAACAGTCAGCACTTCTATACTACAAGCACAATACTAGATATGATTACAGCACTTTGAGAATACAAGCACACCTCTATAAAGGGGATACTGAACTTACTGTACATGTTTTCATATAATTCCTTGTTAAAACCTGGTAAATTGCCTAGGATTGAGTCAAGTGAAAAGCACACGACTCAGAGGTACAGAGTCAAACTCATATTCCAAAGGTACTGTGTTCTATTCCAAAGGTACTAGGTTTAATTTCAAAGGTACTGGGTTCTATTCCAAAGGTACTGGGTTTGATTCAAAAGGTGTACTGGGTTCTATTCCAAAGGTACAGAGTTTGATTTCAAAGGTAATGGGTTCTATTCCAAAGGTACAAAGTTTGATTTCAAAGGTACTGGGTTCTAGTTTAAAGGTACTGGGTTTGATTCCAAAGGTACTGGGTTTGATTCCAAAGATACAGGGTTTGATGTAAAAGGTAATGGGTTTCATTCAAAGATATCGAGGTCAATTTCAAAGGTACTAAATTTGTAACTATACTTTAATGTACATTGTAGGTTGCATACTATTGTAATGATATTTTCAATAGATAAAAAGTATTGCTATTCAGTGTCACAGCAACAATAACAATATCTTCGCTAGACCATTATCACTTAATATTAATTTCTTTTCAATGCAAACACATCACAATCAGCTTTGCACAACCCTAAAATGCTGGTAAAACATCCTACCTAACAATGTGGAATAGGCAAGGAAGAAGTCGGCTCCAAAAGGCTGGCTGCTGGAAGAATCCAATAATTTTGCGGGTTCAGCAGAGGCGAGAGAAGTCAGCTTTAAATGCTTCAACTCCTGATCAAGGAAAGACATCTCTGCAGCGTGGGGCATCCTGGCATCACTCTGCACCCCTCTGTTTAGCTTCTCTGATCGAGATAAACAAGACAAATATCACCAATCAATTCAATTCAATTTATTTCGATAATTATGCAAGACAAGCCTTTTTCATAATAATATAACATGCAAGACACATTTAAACCAAAGTATACATAAAACATATAACACATATGAAACTTACAATAAGAAACAGTGAATTTGAATAAATTAATCATCATGACTAGAAATTTTGTGCCATGTTTTATTGCTTTATCTACAAATAGTACAACTTGAATTTGAACAATCAATACGAATATATTTCAGGATTTTAAGTTAGAAATGAGTAACTCACTTACAGCTACAAAAGTTATAATGAAATTGGAATTTTACAGTAGCTGCATACATAATAGCATACATGTACACTTATCATTTTGCCATAAATTTACTGAATAAGGGTGTTGTTTAATCTCGGAGGTCAATATTTAAATTTTTCGCCACTCATCCAAAAAATCCTGTTCCTGAATAGATTTCATTGCTTAAACATTTTCCTCACTCATACAGCAAATTCCTTTCTTTAAATTGGATTTCATTGGTCAACAATATTGTGCATGTACAGCTATTTATGTCATATTTATGTGATCTAAATATGTACCCTACATCCAGTCATGGGCAGCCCGGATGGGTATTCAAGGTATTCACTAAGACTTTCTTTTCATCAAAGTAAAGATCTTGTCATCCCTCCTATACTACAAGAGAAATCAAGCACATTCTGACAATATATGTACACTGCACAGCAGTGCATATTTTTACCATCAAAGTTATCAGATTAATAATTGACAAGCTTGGTGCAGTAGACTGTAAGCAAGATTTCCCCTGTTGCCCATTTTTTTATTGTCTCTTTAGTGCAAAAATTTGGTGTGGAGAATCCCACTTTTGCCCATTTTTGCTCTGTAAACATTTAGATACTTGGATTCAAATTAAGGCCCTTCATAATAAGAGGGTTCTTGAGCCTTCATTCGTTTTTGTTGAGTGTTCTGTTACAATAATTCTTGTATTTGTTTTTTATAATTCTGACTAATACCAACTTATTTTTGTCCTGCAGTGAGTGTACATGCATACACGTGCAACTACCTTGTATGTGCATAATCATGATCAATTGCAATTAAGATGAGGAAAGCTTTTCTTATCCTAAAATTTATTTTACCATATTTGACGTATTAAGTGCCCGGCCCTATTCCAATAAGCGCCAATCCAACAATTTGTGATTGATAGCATCATTATTTGATTAATTTAAAGACTTAAAAAAGGCATAACATGGGTTTTAAAATGGCACTCACTTAATTATTTGGACAATTTGATAGAGAATTCTTCCAAAATGTGTGTTGGTTGTAATAGCAGAAATTAGAGAAAAAAGCAATTATAGTCTTAGATCTCATTAGCTCAAGTTCTTGCTCAAAAATATTGGTGAACTTCTTAGGATGACATCACTCCTAGAACAAAATTTCTTGCAAAAAGTATTATACAAAATCATATTGGGAGTAAATTTAGTGTCACTTGAAAGTACTCCATTAGATCTTTCAAAATATTGTGGTTTTTTTTTGTGGGTTGTAATTTACATTTTTTTTTGTAAATTGATGGTAAAAATGTAGAATTTTAATATTTTGTACAAAAAATCACTAAAAATATATTTCTAAACAAATAGAATTAAACAACACTTACAAAATGAATTTCAATTTCAGTTTTGGTAAAAATGATTTAGACAAGTCAAATCGTTCAAATCTAATCAAATTTTGCTCATACCTGGCTACACTTTAAAGTTTTTGGTAAAACGTGTAAGATGTGAATTTTTGTGCATTTTTGAAAAATTTCTTTAAACAACTCTACATCAGAATCTGTATATAATGGAAGAATTTTAAAGGAAACAAGGACCTACAAAAATGCAGAAGAATAGATGTAGTTAAGCTCTGAATAAAGAAAATCTGTATATCTTACCACCTCTGCAGGCCTGAATAATAAATATCTTAGGTTTGTCGTTTAGCGTGCGTGCATTTTTCCCAAAATTGTCCACCACGTCTTCCATATTGAGCACCTTCCAGTCTACACCATTGGGACCATTCTTTTCTCCATGTGAAGATATGATACATACGAAGCAGTCGTATTTGCTGTGGTCAGCTGTACTGTACTTGTGTAATGTATCTGTCATTTCCTGAAGATTAAAAGCCAAAAAGATAAAGGCTTTCAGTGCAGGTCTGTACTGTACATATACTTAGGATGCCAGAAGATGAGCCAATATGAAAATACGCCCTATAGGTTCCATCTTATGGCAAAAAGATCGTCAACGGACGGTCATCCAAACTGACATCCAACTCCGCTAGGAGATGAATGATTTTCTCAAGCCAAACAATATTGCTGAGCTTGCACAGGATGGTGGTGATTGGACAAAATTTGTGGTCATATGCGCAGCATCTGATTGATGACGATGTATAGTGTACTTTACAATGAAGTGTATTTTACAGTGGAGTTTACTTTAAAGTGAAGTGTATATTAAAGTTTATTTTACAGTGAAGATTACAATACAGTGAAGTTTACTTACAATAAAGTGTACTTTACAGTAAAGTGTTTATTACAGTGAAATGTATATTACAGTGAAATATACTTTACAGTGAAGTATACTTTACAGTGAAGTGTACTTACAGTGAAGTGTACTTTACAGTGAAGTGTATTTTAAAGTGAAGTGTACTTACAGTGAAGTGTACTTTACAGTGAAGTGTATTTTAAAGTGAAGTGTACTTACAGTGAATTATACTTTACAGTGAAGTGTACTTACAGTGAAGAATACTTTACAGTGAAGTGTACTTTACAGGGAATAATACTTTACAGTGAAGTGTAATTTACAGTGAAGTGTACCTTACAGTGAAAAGTAATTTACAGTGAAAGGTACCAAGACTTAGGAGTGAAGTTTATTATACAGTAATATGTACTTACAGTGAAGTGTACTTACAGTGAAGTGTACTTTATAGTGAAGTGTATTTTACAGTGAAGTACAATAATGGTAAACTAACACACTTAGCAATCGTTGAAAGAAATTTGTTAGCTTCAATTGTCCACAATAAATTAAAAAGCCACTTTTACAAAGACAAATCATGCAATTTTATAGTCTCAGAATCATACATATCAATATCCATTCCAATTGAATTATACAGTCTATTGATTGGTACCAATGATGCTCAAGAAAAAGTACATAGAGGACTTTCGTTTGTACAAGATCACAAAGAAAGAATTTGCCAGCAAGTGTCAATCTAAACTTTTTATAATTATCGTAATACCTTAAGAATGTTTTGAGTGTTGCCTCTGTGTTAAACTCATCATATTTCTTCAAATACTTCAATATATATTATATATTTGCTATTTTTGCCAAGGCCTCAAAGCGCTGGACCCAATTAGCCACCAAATAAGTTTTTATAGAGCACAGGAACTTGAGCCTGACTGAGGGCCAGGACAGGGGAAGTGAATGAACACGGCTTTTTCACACTTCTCTTCCCAAATTGTGTTCAGAGGACCAGGTAGGGTGTGACTGTCCTACCATCGAGACCGACAGCTTAATGTCTCTTATGAAGGATGGCGGATCATTCAACCATTGCCACTTCCCTCAACAATTGAATGGGGAAGCAGGAGCTGCAAATGACGTACCTCCACTTTGATGTTCAGCAGATCTGTCTGCATAGCTGTGGAAAAATGGGTTAGACCTGACCGAGGCTTACATCCGGTACCTTAAGCATCTCAGTCGTGCACTCTACCAACTGAGCTACCTACTAATAATATGATAAGAATCTTGAATATAAGTGGCATACATACTGTATGGACAGGTAGCAATGTCTGCCCTATCTCTAATTCCTTTAACATACATGGTACTCATCAGCAAAGAAAAATTAACAAAATAAATCATTGCCTTGGTTCAAAAATTTGACAAATCATGCTCACCTGTTCTGTTAAATTTTCAAAAGCAACGACTTCAAAATGAAGCTCTCTGAAAAGATTTCTAAGCCGATTAACATCCACTTCACATCCTTCACGTTCTTGAATTTCTTTTTGAAATCTGTAATTGTTTATAATCAATGCAATACCTCTTGTTCTTGCTGACATTCTGTAATGCTGCAAATAAGAAAAGGAATACCTGTCTACCAATTGTTTCTTAAAAATTGCATTAGACCGAGAAGCATTTCTAGAGATGTTCAGCAAAGCTTTTTGACCCACGTAGAAAGCTACAAAACTTCACTACACCAGTGTATATACCAAGACGTTGTTTAAGATTCATGAACAATATAACATTTTATCACTTTAGGAGACAAAAAAGGTCAACGAAAATTTGAAAAAGATCACCTAAAAGACCTATCGGTCTACTTCTCCTTTATCCCTTACTCTACCATGCGGCGATATTATCGCCGTTTTGGGTGCCCCGTCTTTGGCCCCACCTCCCGAACGCATTTTCAAAAAAGTGCTGGTAGAGTAAGCTTTAATCAACCCGCGACAAATGCGCCAACCCGAAAATATAGGCAGCATGGTCCCAGTGGGCAACCCAGCAGGTCCCGGAAGCAGTAGGGGCCCGACGCTGCTGCCTGGAAGACAGAGGACCCTTCAATAATTGTGGCCCATTAATTAACCCCTTACTCTACCACGCGGCAATATTATCGCCGTTCTGGGTGCCCCGTCTTTGGCCCCGCCTCCCGAGCGCATTTTCAAAAAAGTGCTCGCAGAGTAAGGGTTAAATTTCAACAATTCAATCAATTTTGTTCTGAGAATAAAAATCACAAGTTTTTGCTGACTAGATCAATGAGTATCACAATATAGTACATGATAAAGAGATGCCACACATTACACTAGAGTGGCCCTGACCTGGACCCCAGAGGACAGAGGAAAGCGAGGCAGACCAAAAACAACCTGGAGACGGATGGTCGAAAGGAGAGGGAAATGCTGGGATGGATTGGTTGGAACGAAGTCAGAGAGGTGGCCCGAGATGGAGGAAAATGGAATTCTGTGATTAAGGCCTTCAATCTCCACAAGACGGAGAAGGGAGCGGTAAGTGGCAAGAAAAGGTAAGGTAAGGTCAGGTCAGGTAAAGTAAGGTAAGGTACATTATGATCTCACAAAAATGAAACCAAAATCAGGTTCGTTGAGCAAAATTTTTAAACATGACTAACAGCAGAATTTTAAACATGACTAATACCAGAAGCCATTTAAATTGATTTTTAAACAGAAAGGAAAGTTACTATAAGTACCATAGAGGTTGACATAGATAAATCCAATGTTTGTTTGATCATTTGTTTGGTGAGATTTAATGGCGCCATGACAACGAGGCTCAAATTGTGCCAGAGAGATTAGATTATGTTAGACATGAAAAGAGAATGGAGAAATCGTTTAGAGGGCAGAAGATTAGTTAAAGTTTGGAGAAGGTTAGGATAAGATAAGGTAGAAACACTTATAGTAGCATGTATGGTGTAGGAAGAAGTCATGTTTCTGTGAAGTTTTGTGGAAGAGCTCGGCAATGGAGTTAAAGGGATTGAGGAAGCTCTGGGGTGGGTGAAGAGTGAGCAGTCAATGAGAATGCCTTTGACTGTAAGGGCCCGTAACAGTTATTACATGGAGGTGGGGGGGATCCATGTAGGAACAATTATGTCTAAAGAAGCTAAACATATTGGTTTCATTTGAAAATCTGTTGCAATAGATTTTTAGTCCAAAAACTCCTCAAAGCCTACAAGGTTGAACAAAAACATCATTTAAAATCACTCATCCATAAACAAACAAAACCTTCACTGCTAAATACCATCCTATTTATTAATTATCACTTCAAGCCACACTTTCGAACACAAGGAAATACTTTTGTCCTTGTGTTGAGTGTGAAAGTCAGTGAATCAGCAGTGAAATTTGTTTACTATTAATGTCAGATAATCACCATGGAAAGTGGGGTGAAGTGTGTGCATTGTAGAAATAAGAAATCCCTGGTGCAATTGCTGATTGCATGTGCTGGATTGTGGTTTCTGTTGTGAGCAATAATAGACACGACAGATTTGAGGTTTTGTCGGGGATTAAGACAGAGAATGTATTGTGAGGTTTAGACTTAATGCTCACAACACACATTCATAAAAACACAAACAGGAACAAATCATATGAAATCCTAATATTGCTTTGTGATTGGTGAGGTTTAATGGCACCATGGTCATGTTGTGGCAGAGAAATTAGATTATGTCAGAGGTGAAAAGAGGTTGAGAGGAATATTGAGGTGAGCAGGGAATGAGTAGGGAGAGGTTTGGATGTTGTTGTAGCAGTTGCTGTGACACACTGAGCTCCCTAGGAAAGGTTTTTAAGGTGTGTTATTGCGGATGAGCTCTCCATTGGAGTTGAAGGGTTGAGGTTTATTTGATGAGGGCTTAACGGCACCACGACAACGAGGGTCAAATTGTGCCTGAAAGGTTAGATCATTCTAGAGGTAGGAAGGAGAGGAAACAGGGGGAGAATAAGAGAAATTCAAGAACAAAAAGTCAGAAAGATGTGATCGAGAGAGGAGTTGCATGGGTGAAACAAAAACAAAGTAGAGAGGGGGTGGAAGAGGAGAAATAAATATGGTTATAGAGGGAAGCATCTTGAAGGAAGGAGTTAATTTTAGCCGGAGGATTTTTCTGGAAGAACTCAGCAATTGAGTTGTGGGAAGCGAGGAAAGCTCTGGGAAGGTTGTACTGGGGGCAAGCAAGGAGAAAGTGATGGATTGTGAGGGTGCATTGGCAATTGTTGCAGAGGGGTTGGGAGGAGCCAATAAGGAGGTGGGAGTGAGTGAGGTGGGAGTGAGTGAGGTGGGTGTGACCAATTCTAAGATGGGTAATATGAACGTTGTCGATACGAGAGAAGTTGTTGATGGTGAATTTGATCAGAATTGTGGGCTGGATGACATGGAGTTTGTTATCAATTTGGGAGTTCCAGGAGGTTTGCCAGTGGTCACAAAAAAGGGAAGCGATAAGCGGTTTGATGTCAGAGAGGGTTTTGGGAAAAGGGGTAGGGAGGAGGTTGAGGGCAAGTTCTGGGAAGGCAGTGCGCAGTCTATGAGGATATGTTTGACTGACAAATAATAACGGTAATTACTACAGAGCGGTAGGGGGAGCCATTAAGTATGTGGTAGTGGGAGAATTGAGTGCATGCGACCAATTCTAAGGTCTGTGATATTATTTTATGACATTTCAAACAGAAGTCACTTACCTGCGTTAAATCTAAGTTACTTGCAAATGAGTGTTCACAATGTTGAACATCTACAGGAGGACAAACAGGAGGAGAAAAAATAAAAAATATATTGATTGACAGTATATCCAAGGACTACGTAATACTAGTAAATATTAACTTTCATTTACTCAAAATACTGAAATAATTCAGCACAAAATCTTAAAGATCTACAGCCATCTTTTCCAAGCTGTATTATACTCGAACAGTGTTAACTAGAAAAATTCATTTACATTACAGTAAGTGTAACATAGAATTAAAATTCACTCATTCACCATACACCTGAATAAGTATGTTTTCAGTTCTAAATATCTATCACTACCCTTGAGTGTAAATGCTACAGTCAGTGGCACACAGTAGCAAGGTCAAAAAGAAACTGAACTTGTTGAGGGAAGGGGTAATATATCTTTAGCCATATACAAATGTTTACATGATTTTAAAGCCCCAAGGGCAGAATTTAAGTTAGGCAGAATTTGCCTCCCAGACAAGCCATGGCCACTTCATTCAAATCTGAATCATGTAGGCAATGATACTATACTAATATACCTTACGTTTCCCTTCCATGCAGTGCGACAAAATTACAGCGTTAAAGGAGATGAGCCCAATTCAACTGCAAAACATGTTCAACTACAATTTTATCACTCAGTAGAGCACATACCTCCACCCTAATTCATTCCATTTCCCACCCCATATAGTAATCTACCCTCAGTAAGCCTGCTCACTAAATAAGTTTTATCCCCATTCTTTATCAATTTTGATCTGTATTGACATTTTAATTCTAAATAATTCAGCATTTACTGTACTTTCTAATTGATTTCTTTCAAGGTCATATCATTGTCTTCAGTTTTATTCAGGCCTAAATTCATTATTCGAGCACCATTCTGGCAAGACTCACATTCCATCATTTTTCTTTCATACACAAAAAAACAAATTGTTTTGATTTTCTTTGAACCAGAAATAACTTCATTTGATTTTCTTAGAATCTAGAAAATTGTATGTTTTGATTTCCTTTCATGAAATGTATTAATTGTTCAGCACATTCCAATAGAAAGATAAGTCTTGGCAGATCTCCCCCTAAAACATACCACTCTCCATTTCTGCCATTCCCCTGTTCTAATATGTCCTAAATGTTAATTACTTCTTCCTTAACCCTTAAATAGCCAGACCAAGCACATCACGCTCGATAGGGGACATACTTTTCCAACAAAAAAAATCTTGGTCAAAGAGGCCCACAGCAGTGATTTTGGTATCATTTGAAAGAGCTTGAATAGTTCTTTCAGAAAATATAAATTTTTGAATTAAGGGGGTTGTGAATTAAGAATTTTCGCGACAAAATGGATTAAAAAAGAGAGAATCAAAAAAATGCACAAAACTTAACGATTTTTGTTCTTTTTTTTTCAAAATTCTACTTGCCATACTTTCAGACCTAGCTTTTGCTTAAAAAGCCGTAAACAACTGTCAAAGACATCAAAGTATCCAATTCCGGTGGAATTTGACTGCTCCTAACATCATTATCTTTTTTTTTGGCAAAATTTGTGCCAAATTTGATGATTTTTAGCCTTTTTGAGAACAAATGTTCGAAAAAAAAAAATTCTGAAGGCAATACACCTACCGTTTGCGAAATGTATCGTAAGAAAGGCCAGGCAATGTACTTTCAATTAATAGGAAAAACAGCAAGTACCCTCTCTAATCACATCTAAATTTAAGTAATAATAAAGCTTCCATTTTCAGTCAGTCACTTTGGTCTAGTGGCAAGTCTCTGTGCACAGCACGTGGATGACCCACGTTCAATCCCCGCATGGGACACGCGGTTGTTGTTTTTCCGCTAGTAATTACAGCGGTGATTATTTTCATTGTTTTTGCATGTTTTGCTTTGGGAAAAACCAATCTAAATACAGTATGTAAAAATATCATCATTTTTCATTGTAAGCTCAAAATAATTGGCCTAATTTGGCCTAAAATGTGCAAATTTGCATATTTTTGTCAATAATTTCTTTAAATTGACTTTTTTATTGGAAAGTTCATTGTCTTAACATTCATATAAACTAAACTTGCAGTGGTAGAAAATGAAAGAAAAGTTCTGAAAATTAATTTTGGAGAAAAAAATCTCAAATTTTGTTGTCACATTTTGAACCTGTTTTAAGGATAAACGAAGGATTAAGGATTAATTGATAAATGAAGCCCTCATCAAATTTAATAAACATAGAATCATCAGTTCTTGATATATGTTGGACACAGACAGTTCACCATAAAACATCCTCATTCCACCTTCCCCTGCTCCAATATCATTATGTCCCACATTTTAATCACTTTTTTCTTCAGCACTAACAAAATCACATACTAAATCTAATCAAAATCCATTCATCAGTTCTTCAGATATGTTGATGACAAACAAACAAATGGACAAACAGACAAACATAGGTGGTAATGACTGCAGCAAAGTTTCTCCCAAGATTCCAAGCTTTTCTTAAATAATCGGCTCAAAATAGCTCTCCTGAAAGTTAAGCCCCCCTTACATTACTGTTAAGGTGATACATTTTTAAGTATTTTACCACTCCCATCTGCTACTAGTTTTAGTCTATCGTTGCAAAATGCAAACTTAAAATAAAACAAATACTGCCCTTGCAGACAGGAAGTACACACTTGAACTCTGACCTCCACTTTGACTTGATGGTTGATCTATCGATGGTCGTGCATCTGGAAAATCCCTACTGTTATTGCTTGTTTCTAATGATACCAGGGGAAAATGTGAAGTACCAGCATCTATTGAAACAAACACGAGAAAAAATAACTGCCTAGAAATGTATTGACTTTCACATGTATGTCATGTTTTCAATCAAATATGTACGGCATACAGTTTTCTGAGCATGTAAAAATATAACATCTAAACATATTGACAACTCATCCATCAAGCTGATCGGGTTACCCTAAATAAACATATCCATGCAAGCTGACTTTTCGGCAGGTCTGCCTGTTGGACACCATACTGTAGTAACTAATTGTGTTACACTGTACTGTATACAATATTTCAAGATTTCATGATTTTCCTCCCCCACAACCATAAGTTCTTTATGCACTTCAATTGGTTAAAGCCTACAGAATAACATTTGGTTTGCCAGTTCATTTTTATGCAAGGCATTGCTTCCTATCCAAAGGATGTTGCCTTCAGAATTTCCATTAGAGATAAAAGGCTTTTATATTCCTGAATCGGATGTGGCAGTTTACAATGATTTGTTAAAAGCTAATTCCATCAGGCCAATAGGCTCATAGAGCTGGTGCTAATCTGGGTTCCGTGACGCAAGCGGATGAGAGTACATTGATCCCCTGGACGGGATGCCAGTCCATCATTGATCCCCCTGGACGGGACGCCAGTCCATCGCAGATTAACTCCCCAGCAGTGCTGGTACTCATTTTCACAGCTAAGTAGACTGAAGCAAGTAGAGTAAAGTGTCTTGCTCAAGAACACAATGCAGCGCTCGCGATGGGAATCGAACCCAGTACCTTTTGAATACAAGCTTCATTCCTTAACCACTAAGCCAACTGCACCTGCTAGATGATTTGTTATTAGGCTTAATATTTGATGTGCCAGATGGAAAATAAACATGTTTATTTTCCAGCTTTGATCAATGAAATAGGCCTTAATCTTCTATAAAATGGACACAGTGCTCCACACCCTTTAATTGGACACTGCTTTTAGGAATTAGTTTTGAAACCATTCATGAATATCAGAAAGATCATGAAATCATCAATCAATTATCATCAATATATCATCATATATGACATGAAATCATTAATCAAAGGTTTTGTTGTGTTTTTTTTTCATTTATAGTAAACTATAGCAACAAAGACATGAGGATGAAATCTATAATTGTTCCTAATGGGAAAGCTAGAGTCATGTGACTATAATTATCTTTTTCATACATAAAGAAATAACACATTATTATTATTATTTTTATTAAATTATGTTTATATAGCACTTATTCTAAAAGAAAGCTCTAAGTGCTTTACAAGAGCATAACAAAAAAAAAAGTTAATTACTTATCAATACATAAAAAAACAAAATAAAAATAATTCAACACCTAAAACCCCATAATAGGTAAAAGCTAAAATATCAGCAGTATACAATAAAAAAAAAAATTAAGTTTTAAACGTTCAGTTCAGATACATAAATAAGATAAAACAGTTAATAAAAAGTGGTAAAAACTACCAATCTTAAACACAAAACACTAAGAGAAATAAAAAAAGTTATCAAACAATTAAAATGCATTAAAAAGTGAAATCTGGGGTGAAAAAAATTAAAATCAAAATTAAAATAATAATATTTTAAAAGTTAAAATAAGTCACTAAAATAATCTTTAAAAAAAATGTGTTTTCAAATCATGTTTAAAAGAACTAAGTGATGGAGCATTTCTTATACATAAAGGGAGGGTATTCCATTCCTTGGGGGCAAAACTTCAAAGAAGTGATTGCCAGATCGCCACATGAACTTGGAATGAGATTGCTATACTCAAATCATAATCAAAATATTTTCTGTGTGAATTAATATGGAAGAAAAAAAAGCTGTAAAATGATTCATTTAAATGACTTGTCCTGCTTGTTCCTGTTTTTCATTTCAATGGCAAGCAAACTAATGTGCCAATCATGTGTCTACAATCCTTCAACCAAATTCTGTAATATTCATAGTGCACTTTCTTAAAATGCAAACATACTGTAGGAAAAATAATTGAAGTTATTTACTGTGTTTAAAAGGTAAGTAGGTCAATAACAGACTAACCATGCATGCTTATTTATAGTAGATATTCACAAAAAACAAATTTCTAACCATCCTTTACACAATACATTACAAAGTCATCTAGTAGTTGAACAGAAACCTTCGAAACCCAAACATATTGCCAAAATACAAAATAAATGTCTACAAAAATTCATTTCATTTACCGTGCGGCAATTCACTTACAGACAGGAGAGTTAGAATTACTGTTTTAAACTTTTTATCTTTAATTTTTCTCCTTATCTATTCATTCATACTCTTTTATTTCCTGCTATGTGTTTTAATATGTATATACATGTACTTTTTCCTTTTTACAAATCTTTTAAATTTGTACTCAAACATATCATAATAATAATAATAATTAAGAAATAATCAATTTTGTGCAAGGTTAAACAATTTTCTGGACAGCTTTATCATGCTTGTTTTCCCCTAAAGCCTTCATTCATACACATTTTCAAATTATTGTCTTTAGGGATGTCGAAACTAATATTAAATTTAAAAGAAAGCAACATTGGGGATAGAGGCCTACCCAAACATCTACAGAGATAGCACTTTCCTTACCCAGAAAAAATAATATTGATAATTGCCAGAATATGCATGAATTTTATTACTTCAAGTTCATACAATTTATATGGTGCATTGTTTAAAAATACTTATTCCAATGTGCCTATCATTGAAATAAACATGTATATCAAAACAAAAGTAAATAAGAATATATAGTAACAAGATAATTTAAGACAAAGATACAGATTAAATTACAGAATTGAAAGCACAATCAAAAAGATAAGTCTTACATAAATGATGGAATTGTTGGAGTGATCTAGCAGATTTGATTGAAATGGGCAGACGATAGCTTTGGACGGTGTACATTAAAGGTGTGATATCGGATAAGGAAATTCACTTCTAATTTTTTGATTGGTTGGAATTTCAACCAATGGCTATGCATGCCTCTTTCGATCATATTTTGCACTATATTTATAACACAGCATTCATTTCATATCAGCATTGCTGTGGCTGAATGGATAAGGCAATGGACTTCGGTTTTGCTTTTGTGCTAAATGTAACGAGTTCGAATCTCGTCAAGGCAGCATTTTTTCTTTGTCTTTTCTACTCGTTTGAATTAAAACATGGAGATAGTAACTGAGTTAATTGTAGTTGATAGCTCCATGATTAGCTCCATGATTAAACTAATAACTAATTTATACAGCACTGTTCAACTCTGCCATGTCATGTTGTTACCACACAGACCTGCAGAAATACTGTATATACGTAATCTTCATACACACAATGTATAATATACGCTTCTCTGAATCCCTTTACAATTGTAATATGTTGATGACATTAAAATACATGCCATGTACTTACTGACGTAATTGCGACTTGTTTTGAAACAAAACCGCCTCCTTAAAATCGCGATTAAAAAATGATGATCTAAATTTGGGAACTACAAAACAAAAATAATCTTTGGACCTAAGGGAGTATCTACAGTACTTGCTTTGTATTGAAACATGTAGGACAAATAAACTGGGGCTGTGTTATTGAGTCAGTACAAAAGTAATCAAATTTGAAATTTGATTTTTGTGAAATGATGGGGTGAGGCTATGTCATTTTGTAACTACTCTAACTGCATAGTTTTGGGCACGTTGTAACTTCTTGATATTTCATACACGTAAAATTTGCACTACCATGCTGAATACAATCTTCATACCCTTTTTGTTTTTTGCACTTTGGAAGTCATTTCTCACATTGAAATGCTTGAAGTTATTACCAGGAAAAACTTCTATAGAACTCGATTTTTGTGAAATGATGGGGTGAGGCAATGATTATTTGCAACTACTCTGGCTGCATAGTTTTGGGCACATTGCAAATTCTTGATATTTCATACACTTCATACAATCTTCATACCCTTTTTGTTTTTTGCACTTTCGAAGTCATTTCTCACATTGAAATGCATGAAGTTATAAGAACTTGGTATAAGAGAGACGCTGCAGTTTTCTTGATATGCCAATGTTTAACTTCACTTGAAATAAGAGAGACGCTGCCATCTTCTTGGTATGCCAATGTTTATCTTAACTTGGAATAAGCGAGACGCTGCCGTCTTCTTGATATGCCAATGTTTAACTTCACTTCCATATTGATTTTGAGCCTAATCACCTACAGCATGTGCAATTATAATTTGAATGAAGCATGAAATGTCATATATACTCCTGATGAAGTTTCAAATTTGTTAGATAATAAAAAGCCTTTCTATACTAAAAGCTTTTTTTTTTTTTTTTTTTGGAGCCCAATTTAATTTCCTGTGGGAACAAAATAGATTTTGTAGTACAGATCAATTGCAATGACCTATTTATTCATCAGATATTAGTTTGCCAATGACCTATTTGATCAAACATTACGTTTTCAAGGTCTTATCAACAACTTCTAGAGATTCCTGTTTAAATACAGTAGATACTGACAGGCATATGGTAGAAGATGTGTATTAACCAACTAGAAGGAACTGCAAATTTTGAACAGAGTGGTCTAGAGAGAATGGGGTGATGACTGATGGCATGTCACAAATTGTCACGTCACAAAATTTTAAATTTGTCACATAAATATCTCTAATGTCGCATAATTTTTGGCACCTTTTGCACAGAATGTCACATCAGTTTTGCCTTTGTCACATTTGAATGGCATAGATTCACACATCATGACCTGTTGACCGGTGATACTCATAGAAAGGAACAATTGGTTATGTCTGTTTCATGAACAATGGAATCCACCACTAAAATGCAACACCAATTACCAATGAGTGTGAGTGGAGCGGTAAAACATGTCACAAAATGTCAGACACATTTTAGTACATCTGTTACGTTCATTTTGTCACAAAATTTTCAAAATCTTACAGAATGTCACAGATTTTTGGACAATGAAATTTTGTCACAAAATGTCATCTATTCTCCAAGTCTATAAATTATGGTACCTTGAAGTACCTGAAGATTTAAAGTTATGGGTAATCAAAATATGAAATGATGTGATGTATGAAAAAGTTTTGACGTCTTAAATTTAAGTCACTCACATTCATCAGAATGTTTTCTACTGCTAACTTTAAGAATATGATAGAGGTTCATAACCTCTAACTTTGTCATATTTACTAAAAGAAAATTCATGCACTTTCTCTTTTTTCGCTGTAATAAACTTTTAATAAATTTGCATTATTTATTATTTATTATAATAAAATAATAAATGCTAATAATGTATATTAATATTTAATAAATAATAATCAATAAAAATTAATAATTAATTGATAATTAATGAATAAATAACAATTAATAATAAATTAATAATTAATATTTAAGAATAATTAATTATTAATAATAATTTATTAATAATTAATTAATAACTTATATTATAATGAATATCATTATAATATTATTTATTATAATATGGCCAATTAAGATATAGTTGCTGATAATGTTAAGTTTTCCAACTATTCCAGTGCAAGTTTAAAATATCTTAATATCCAAATACAGATACAATACTTTTTCACATAAATTTAATAATCAAAATTAAATTAAGGTGAAAAAGTATTGTATCTGTTATTGGATATTAAACGAAAGGCACTTTGGTAATGGGGTACCTCTAAAATAATGAGGGGGTGATTCCCTGCAGGTAACGAGCCATTAAGCCCCTTCAAGACAATGCTAGGACAATTCTCTCAAAACAACAGATGTAACATACTATGGAATCGCCCTAGAATTCTCCTGGGATTCCTTCAAGACAATGGTAGGACAATTCTCTTAAAACAACGATTGTAACATACTATGGAATCGTCCTAGAATTCTCCTGGGATCCCTACATGACAATGGTAGGACAATTCTCTCAAAACAACAATTGTAACATAATATGGAATCGCCCTAGAATTCTCCTGGGACCCCTTCAAGACAATGCTAGGACGCTTCTCTCGAAACAACGATTGTAACATACTATGGAATCGCCCTAGAATTCTCCTGGGCTTCCTTCAAGACAATGCTAGGACAATTCTCTCAAAACAACAATTGTAACATACTATGGAATCGCCTTGGAAAACAATGCTAGGACAATTCTCTCAAAACAACGATTGTAACATACTATGGAATCGCCTAGAATTCTCCTGGGCTTCCTTCAAGACAATGCTAGGACAATTCTCTCAAAACAACAATTGTAACATACAGTACTATGGAATCGCCTTAGAATTCTGAATCGCCCCAGAATTCTCCTGGGTCCCCTTCAAGACAATGCTAGGACAATTCTCTCGAAACAACAGATGTAACATACTATGGAATCGCCCTAGAATTCTCCTGGGATCCCTTCAACACAATAGTAGGACAATTCTCTCAAAACAACAATTGTAACATACTATGGAATCGCCCTAGAATTCTCCTGGGGTCCCATTAAGACAATGCTAGGACAATTCTCTCGAAACAACGGATGTAACATACTATGGAATCACCCTAGAATTCTCCTGGGATCCCTTCAACACAATGCTAGGACAATTCTCTCAAAACAACGATTGTAAACATTCAATGAAATCGCCCTAAATTTCTCCTGGGATACTTTCAAGACAATGCTAGGACAATTCCCTCAAAACAACGATTGTAACTTACAATGAAATCGCCCTGGAAATCTCTTGGGATATCTTCAAGACAATGCTAGGACAATTCCCTCAAAACAACGATTGTAACTTACAATGAAATCGCCCTGGAAATCTCTTGGGATATCTTCAAGACAATGCTAGGACAATTCCCTCAAAACAACGATTGTAACTTACAATGGAATCGCCCTGGAAATCTCTTGGGATATCTTTAAGACAATGGTAGGACAATTCTCTGAAAACAACAATTGTAACTTACAATGAAATCGCCCTGGAAATCTCTTGGGATATCTTTAAGACAATGGTAGGACAATTCCCTCAAAACAACGATTGTAACTTACAATGGAATCGCCCTAAAATTCTCCTGGGATCCCTTCAAGACAATGCTAGGACACTTCTCTCAGAACAACAATTGTAACATACTATGGAATCACCCTAGAATTCTCCTGGGTTCCCTTCAAAACAATGGTAGGATAATTCTCTCAAAACAACGATTGTAACATACTAGGGATTCTCCCTAGAATTCTTCTGGGATCCCTTTAAGACAATGCTAGGACAATTCACTCGAGAAAACGATTGTAACATACTATGGAATCGCCCCATAACTCTCCTAGTTTTCCCCCAAGACAATAGTAGGACAATTCTCTCAAAACAACAATTGTAACATACTATGGAATCGCCCTAGAATTATCCTGGGTTCCCTTCAAGACAATGCTAGGACAATTCTCTTAAAACAACAATTGTAACATACTGTACTATGGAATCACCCCACAATTCTCCTGGGTTTTCCCCAAGACATTAATACATGGGTAATTCTTGGAAAGAAGCAATCGTGATAGACCTCAAATCCCCCTACATGAAAGTTTTTTGAATATATACCTGAGGGTTGATAGCTGGACATACTTGATGGATGAGCAGTAGGGGAAGTTGGCGTCACTCGAGCGCAGACTGAAGCTGTTTGATCATGAGATGCTGAAGGTGGAACTGCAAGAAAAAGGCAAATATGACTTATAGACAATTTAAAGTAGCATTCATTTGGTGTGATTGAAATCCACAGGAATCAAATACTTAATCTATTTAATAAGAATGATGGTATTCTGAACAAATAATAATGATAATGATAATAATAGTAATATTGATATAGTGATAATGATAATAATGGTAATAATAATGATAATAATTATAATAATAATACTAATAGTAATAATAATAATAATAATAATAATATAGTGATAATGATAATAATGGTAATAATAATAATAATTTAGTAATAATAATAATAATGGTAAAAATAATGATAATAATAATAATAATAATAATAATAATAATAATAATAATAATAACAATAATACTAATAATACTAATAATACTAATGATAATAATAATAATAATAATAATAATAATAATAATAATAATAATAATAATAATAATAATAATAATAATAATACTAATATCAATAATAATAATAATAATAATAATAATAATAATAATAATAATAATAATAATAATAATAATAATAATAATAATAATAATAATAATAATAATAATAATAATAATAATAATAATAATAATAATAATGATTATTATTATAATAATTATAATCATAATCATAATAATATTTATAATAATAAAGATAACAAAAATAATAATAATAATAATAATAAAATGAAATATAAATTAGCAAATACTGAAACACTAGCACAAAATAATGTCTTATTTACATACATACATGTATATACCAGCAAAATTTAAATAACTTGAACTCTTTCGGCTAGCTAGTCCAAAACTCCAGAGATTTATTTGGGAACATTAGTAAAGTAATGCTTGGGCTGGTGATAAGTTTAGTGCCTCTAATGTGACTAGTGACAAATCAATCAAATCTCAAGCCGTTGGTAAGCATTTCATGTTCTAGTCACCTTTGGGCATGGAGTTTGCACATAGGCCAGGGCCTGTTGCATGGGCTCTTGGTGCGGTGAGCAGCCTATTGCTACCACTTTACTTCAAACTGGAACATTAAGCCTTAAATCCCAGCATGTTCAAAACGTGACTGCATTTTTTCTTGGACATGTTTCTTTTCAAAATTAAATTTCACAACTTTTCTTTCTGTTTGTATCACTACAAGTTTGGTTTATATGAATGCTAAGACAATAAACTTTTCCATGAAAAATTCAAAATGAAGAAATTATTGACATAAATATGCACATTTTTGGCAAAAATAGGTCAAAATTGCTCAATTTCTTTCTTGAGCTTGTATTTTTTCTTGTGAATACTTACAATGGAGGATTTTTTTTACATATTTAGATTGCTTGTGAAATTTCCTTTACATTGATATCAGTGAAAATTTTATACTCAAATTTAAACATGCAAAAGAATGAAAATAAACAAAATATAATCACCCCTGTAATTACTCGCAGAAAAACAAAGTCGCACATACACTGTGGCATTCAAAGCCATGCCATGTATGGTGCATTCTCGGCACTAACAGTTAGACCACAGTGGGTATGTCGATATCTTTTTCTACTTATATTTAGGTATAAATAATGAGGGGGTAGTTGCTCTTAGTGTTTTTAATTGAAAATATGTTAGGTTAAGCTTCCCAACATTTTTTTTTTTTTTTTTTTTGCATACGGAAGTTCTATTGCTATCAGAAATTTACTATTTGAGACCTATTAAGTGATACCAGGATCGCTGCTGTGGGCAACTTTTAAAGTTCATGTCCAGGTCGTGCAACAACCGGTTGGAGATTTAAGGATTAAAAGAATACTACCACTCAAGTACCTCTGCAAAAATGGAGAAAATTCATGGCATACTCTCTGTAAATCCCTCATGTTTATCAGTGTTTTGAGAGGTAATGGAATATTTCCTGAATAAGGCATATATTTAGAAAAATTGAATAGTTACAATAATCTAAATAATTCGCAGTGTCTTTAATTTTAGATGCATGCATATGTTTGGTTCATAAATGTGCCTGCAATATTCTGGAGAAGGGTTGCACATGCATGAATTTTCAAAGTATATTTTCTACTTCCTATTTTTCCTTGAATAGTACACTAATCAAGCTTTCAGAAACTGTTTTTGCTTTTCTTTGACTGCACTTGGATTTATTCTTTACCAAGGTTTAAAGTTTGGGGAAACAGAAGTAGCATTTCCACCTATTTTGTGATGGAAATTTGCTTTGCCCTCCGTTACAGTTCTTATGCTTCAAAGATAATCATTATTGGTTGACTATGAAATATGATACATTCCTTATCCACCACTAAAGAATTTTAGACCAAAAGATGAAATATGACAATCTTGTACCATTTTGGAATAATCACATTGCCATGTTCCATTTGTCACAAAAAAAAAACATGAAAAAGTTGTTTACCTTTGACATGTAAAGATTTGTTGTTTGCTTTAAAGATAAAGTTCTATCAAGGTGACCTCACCTAGTAAGTAAAATGAAAATAATCTGTGCTGTATAGTTGATCTGATAATTTACCCTTTTTGTCCCATCTGTCACATTATTATTATTATTTTGTATCATCTCTAGGTTGTAAAAAATGGTAAACATAGACTATTTTACCTTAATTTATCAACAAAAAAGTAAACTAAATATCAATTATAAAAATACACACTTTAATCTTTAGGGCAGTGATACTTTGCCTGCCTTCGTAACCCATGTTTTCGTCCCGGTCATGTCAGTCATACAGTAACAATTGCTGCATGCACTACACACATGCTTACTGTACATGGGATGTGCAGAACATGTGATGTACATGCCCAGCAACATTTAACGGCAAGGGGTTTATTGATGGCACTGGGAGGGACCCTTAAGGGACATGTCACAGACTATGGGATGGCCAATGGCACCAACAGGAACACCAGGAATTGCACAAAAAGTGTGCAATAATGAACATGTTTGTTTGTTTGTTTGTTTGTTTAATGAGAGTTTAAGGGCACTACAACAGCAAGGGTCAAATTGTGCCTGAGAAGTTAGATCATTCCAGAGGTAGGAAGGAGAGTAAACAGGGGGAGATTAAGAGAAACATGAGAACTAAAAGCTAGAAAGCTGGGATCGAGAGAGGTGTATGGGTGGAAAAATGATGTAGAGAGAGAAGGGGTGGGGAAGGAGGACTAAATATGGTTGTAGAGGGAAGCAGATGAAGATAGGAGATAATTTTATGCGGAGAGTTTTTTTGGAAGAGCTCAGCTACTGAGTTATGGGCAGCAAGGGAAGCTCTGGGAAGGTTGTACAGGGAGCAAGCAAGGAGAATGTGATGGACTGTGAATAATGAACATGTTCTGTATCACTTGAGGATGTAACTCAACACATGCAGGATAAGGATGCCTCATGGCAACCAGATGGTGCAGAAATCATTACCCTTCCTGGAACCTATAGTGCTCACTATTTTTAGAGTGTGGAACCTTATGTTATATGATATGCGATGACAGCATCCCAGTGTGAAACTGACGCAACCACTTTCAGATGGCATTCAACCAGATAGCCTAACCTGTGCAACCTGGGAAAGGCAATTCTGAGAAAGATAAGCCATCATCACCAACACCCATGTGTATGGTAGAGAAAACCTTACTTACAGTACATGCAACAGTTAACCTACATGTATGATGCTTACTGTATGCCTCCATTTCAAATTACATTGTTTGAAGTAACTTATATTAGGAAGAAGAAACAGGAAAACGGAATTAATTTTAATGCAAAGTGCCAAAATGTAAATGTTAAAGTTCCATTCAGATTGTAAAAACTGATCTAGTGCATATCCTTTAATGACTTTTTTTTGCACATACTTGTTATTGCCAAAATATTAAGATATGAAAAATTGCCTTTCGAAGTGAAATATTTATTAATCATTTAAAGTTGACCAATGAAAAAGGCAAACGAAAAATGGCTTCAATTTAGGTGTTAATGAAGGTGTTCCAAACAACTCAATATTTAAAGGGTACATGATGATTAATCATTGTGGAAAGTATTTTATTATTACTTTGTAATGTTAGTTCTTGTTGTTGATTTTCCAAGGAATGTTGTTTTTTAAAAATTGAGTGTAATTTTCTCCCGTCTGTCTCGCTGATTTTACTTTGTCACTACACAGCCTTTGAATCCTCTAGTTTCATGGATTATTTTGTATTACAAATTTTAGATTGTTTACCATGACTATATACATAACTTAGAAAGTTACATCTTAAAGATTGTATTCGGCAGTCTTAAAAAGAAAAAAAAAAAGTAGTGCAAATCTGTCCCGCCTGTCACACCGGAATTAGCCAAATGAATGGCCACAGGATTCTTAATGGATTAGTTCAGTGGTCAAACATGTCCATCTTATATGACAGAGAAATTCAAAAGAAACAAAATGGTGAAGAAAGCGTTCAAAAATCTTACTCCGATAAGGAGATATTCCAGTTCAAACCTCTGTCTTATCTGTGTAGAAATGACTGGTGTAGTAAGTCTACTATGGAAAGTTGGCATCTTCATCCTTACATTTGTAGCAATTGTTAATGTATTTTAAAGAAAGTTTATTTTTTTTGTTCACTATTTAAATTATTTTCACTCAAACTTTCTTCATGTGGTATATTATAAACAACTTTCCTTTATTCAGTTTTACTACTTTTTTGACATATCCCATGGTTTTTAAGCCACACAATCGAAGGACAAAACATGATAGAATACATAAAGACTGAGGAATCTGAGGCTATGACATCACAAGTAGTCTGATTTCAGTTGTTTATACACAAATGATAACAAACTTTAAACTTAGATATCTCCTTAATAAAATACAATTTTTCAATGCTTTTTTCACTATTTTTTTCTTTCAAAGTTCTCTTTCATATAAGAAGACTTGCTTCATCCCTGAACTAATCCTTTAAATTACTGTTTACTCCTTGGAACTTAACTTAAATTACTGCACCTTTAAGATATCTGAATAAATAAATTGACAGCGAAACTTACTTTTTGGCAAAATCTCACAACTGCTTTAGTGGAATTGTTTGTTTACATAAATTGGAACACAAGTCTGATTTTGGAGATTTATTAATTAAGAAACTAAATATTCTTACTGCTGTAATTACATTTAGATCAATGTAAATTTGCAATTTCTTCATGTGATTACTGTAATCTTTGGTAGGCAAATAATAATTGTACTGCCAAAACAAAGTACAAGTACAGAAAACCTAATAACAAAAAAAAGATTAATTGATTTTCCAAACCACATTGTATCACCATATCTGTGAGTTTCTGGGTTGCTACAGTACATCCATACACGTACAGTACAAGATTACATGTTTTACAATATTATAATCAGAAAGCAAATGTTTTATGAGTATCCACTTAAATAGGCACTTATCTTTGTACCAAAAATCTACAATTTTATGTCAGGATATCAATTTTGCTAAATATTTGGAATACAAAACTTCATAGGAATTCCAAAATGTTCTTCTTGTATAAATAATGACAATAAAAAGTTTGTTTGTTTGTTTGATGAGGTCTTAACGGCACCACGACAACGAAGGTCAAATTGTGCCTGAGAGGTCAGATCATTTTAGAGGTAGTACGGAAAGAGACCAGGGGAAGAATGAGAGAAATTCAAGAACAAAAGCCAGAAAGCTGTGATCGAGAGAGGTGCATGGGTAAAACTAAAAACAGAGTAGAGAGGGGGTGGAAGAGGAGGATTAAATATGGTTGTAGAGGGATGCATGCTGAAGGAAGGAGACTATTTTATCTGGAGGATTTTTGGAAGAACTCAGCAATTGAGTTGTGGGGAGCGAGAGAAGCTCTGGGAAGGTTGTACAGGGGGCAAGCAAGGAGAACGTGTTGGATTGTAAGGATGCAGTGGCAATTGTTACAGAGGGGTTGGGGGGAACCAATAAGGAGGTGGGAGGAGTGAGGTGGGTGTGACCAATTCTAAGGCGGGTAATATGAGCGTTGTCGTCGAGAAAGGTTGTTGATGGTGGATTTGATCGGGATTGTGGGCTGGATAACATGGAGTTTGTTATCAATTTGGAAGTTCCATAAGGTTTGCCAGCGGTCACGAACAAGAGAAGCGATAAGCGGTTTGATGTCAGAGAGGGTTTTGGGAAAAGGGGAAGGGAGGAGGTTAAGGGCAAGCTTAGCGGCTGTATCAGCCCTGTCATTGCCAGGGATGCCAACATGGCTGGGTATCCAGAAGAAAAGAACACTTTTCCTGCAGAGGGCGGGAGAAAAGAGTTTCCGCAGGAGGAGAAGAAGATTTGTGACTGAAATCACACCAGAAGTAGCAACACAGTGTTACATTCCTCAAAAGATGTTTGGTAATTGAAATATTTTCTGATACAGTGACTCACAGCCATAACATATTGCACATATCACACGAGTACAGTACATAAACAAGTAGAAGTGCATACCTTCACCCCTTGGCAATTCCGGCATGCTGAATATATTCTAGAGTTATTCCCCATACCCAATACAACCTAGGCCCACCAACTTTCATTCCCAAAGGATCTCTTCCTCACTTTTGAACTGTATTGACCACTTGCATTCTGGATACTTCAGGATCATCATCTGACTGATCATTGTTTTTAGTTTTAGTGAGGCTAAGCATTTATGGTTTGAGTTCCATTCAGGCAAGATTCAAATTCCATCATTTTCCATTCATGGCAGAAACCATGCTGTGTTGATTCCCTTTAATACCAGAAACCACTTAACTTAATTTTCTTTGAGTCCTGAAAATTGATTGTTTGGAAATCCTTTCATGGCATGAATCCATTGTTCAGCACATTCCACTGGAAAGTTTCTACTAAGCCTTGACAGATCTCTCCCTAAAATATCCCCACCCTTCTTTCTTTAAGCAGTAACAAAACCACGCAGCAAATTTAATCAAAATCCAATCTTCAGTTCTTGAGATAAGTTGATAACAAACTAACACAGGCGAAAACATACTGTAACCTCCGTCCAACTTTGTTGGCAAAGGTAATAAAAAAGAGCGCTCAATCTTCTTTAGAAATTCAAAAATAACAGGGCTTTATACTTGTGTTTTCCAGTATTGTCACGAACAAGGGAAGCGATAAGCAGTTTGATATCAGAAAGGGTTTTGAGAGAGAAGGTAGGGGGAGGTTAAGGGCAAGGTTAGCGGCTGAATCACTTCTGTCATTGCCGGGGATGCCAACATGGCTGGGTTTCCAGAAGAAAATAATACTTTTCCTACAGTAGGGGGGACAAAGGAGTTTACGGAAGAGGAGGGACATGGGGTTATCCCACTTCAGATTGAGTAAAGACTTAAGGACAGAATTGAAGTCTAAGAAGATGGCAAAGTGGCCGAGCAGGGAGTACTCAATATAGTTTAGGGACAGTAGGATGGCATGGTCTCCGCCGAGAAGATGGACGAGTAGTTGCGAAGCCTGCTACTGAGGATGATGTCTTAGATGACGGCAGCAGCGGCTGTCTCGTCGCCTTCCTTGGAGCCATCATGACGGCAGCAGCGGCTGTCTCGTCGCCTTCCTTGGAGCCATCATGACGGCAGCAGCGGCTGTCTCGTCGCCTTCCTTGGAGCCATCAGTATGGATAGAGGTGTAGTTTGAGAGTTGGTCTTTAATTTGGTTGTGGAGATTGATTAATGAAGAGGATGGGGTGGGTTTGGGTTTTGTGATGAGTGATGAGGCCCATGTGGATGGAAGGGAGGGGGTGGCCCAGGGAGGAAAAGTGGGCAAGGAGAAGGTGCCAAGAGTGGCAGAGTTGATGCCAAGATGGTGGAAGTCAGGTTTGATGCGTAAGCTGAAGGGAGGGGATAGGGTTTTAGTCCAATCAAAGAGAGTGGAGAAATTGGGGTACCTAATGAGGTTGTATACAGGGTTTTGGGTGTTGGTGAGGGCTCTAAAAGCGTAGGATAGGCTAAGCTATCGAAAGGGGGGTTCATTGGCTTCAATGTGAAGGCTGGTGATGGGGGAGGTCCTGTAGGCACCCAGGCAATTCGCAAAGCCTGAGGGCTTCATTTTGGATAGTGTTGATGTAAGAGTTGTGAGTGGCACAGTAGACAATATTGCCAAAGTCGAGCTTGACAGGAATGGTGAGCCTGAATATTTTGAGGAGAGCGTGGGGGTCCGCACCCAAAGTGGTGTTGGAGAAGAGGCAGAGAAAGTTGAGGAAGCTGTTGCATAATTGTAATTTGGAAATTTTGATAGAAAAGTTTTTAATTTATGATAAAAAATATATATATATTTTCAATAAAATGTATTCATAAATGTTTTGAAATATTGAGTTTTATGTTGTTCTTTTGGTAGATTTTTGTACCAACTTCCAACATCATTCAATTTTCAAATCTTATCACCAAGCAAGGTACATGTAATACAAAGTAAACCTTCAAAACTCTATTTGTCTCTTGGTCCTCTACAATACAAGATAAGATTTTGTTTGAGCCCTAAACAAATCCTACACAAAAAATGACTATGAAGACAAGAGTCATTCTAGCTTCAAGAGATCTCGAGACAGACAACTGAGAAAATGGGTAGACTCAGAAGTTTCAGTGCTTTATGCTAAATGCATCCGAGCCATTAGGCTCAAAGAGCCGATGCTTATCCCCATTTTCAATGGCGCAAGCGGATGAGAGTACATGACTCTCCCTGGACAGGATGCCAGTCCATCGCAGATTCATTCCCCAGCTGTGCTGGTACTCATTTTACAGTTGAGTGGACTGAAGCAAGTAGAGTAATAGCGTGCCTTGCTCAAGACACAATGCATGGCTTACAAGTTGAATCGAACCCGGTACCTTGCTAATAAGAGCATGACTCCATAACCACTGAGCCACTGCACCTCACTTTATGCTATACTTGTGATCAAATGAACTAAAATAATTAGCTAGGAAGATTTAATTGAAGATGATTTAAAAATTATTTCCCAATACAGGTTTTTTCCTTGCCTTCTGGTCATTCTATCTGTTTAACTTTAGCAACAATAACTTACCATTAGAAGATTGTACAGAGGAACCTGCTGGGTCAGGATCTAGAAGCTCAGCCAGATGCCCCTGTCCACTTTGCTTAAGTGCATTAATGAAGCAAGGAAAGGCATGAGGGCCTCGTCTTTGTAAGTCTGCTAAGAAGGCTTGGTTTTGCTGATTTTCTGTTGTCTTGGCCTAGATTGTTTAAGACACAATGGTTCCAAGAAATAAAATGGTCATAAAATTAGTGCTGTCATAACATATCGATTATCGCGATATCTCTTTTCCCACGACAGGAAATATGCCTCTTGCGACATATCGCGATACCTAAAACTAATACTCAACTAAGAAATTTTTGCGCAACTAGGCTAGGCTACTTCGTATGTTACAATTCTAACTTTACAGTACTTAATCTAAAAGTCAAGTTTAGGCCATTAAAAACCTGCAAAATAATCGTGAAAATAAAAACAACTAATTAAAATTCGTGCTCCGTCACCACACACTGGCACATGTCAATGTAAGTTGGCAACAAGAATGAAAAAGTGGTCTAGAATGTGCCACTCAGGCTCTCACTTCGATGATTCATGGTCACGTTGCTTTGTTTGTTTGTTTGATGAGGGCTTAACGGCACCACGACAACGAGGGTCAAATTGTGCCTGAAAGGTCAGATCATTCTAGAGGTAGGAAGGAAAGGAAACAGGGGGAGAATGAGAGAAATTCAAGGACAAAAAGTTACAGAGCTGTGATCGAGAGGGGAGGTACATGGGTGAAAAAAACTAAAGTAGAGAGAGAGGGTGGAAGAGGAGAATCAAATATGGTTGTAAAGGGCAGCATGATGAAGGAAGGATATCATTTTATCCGGAGGATTTTTCTGTAAGAACTCAGCAATTGAGTTGTGGGGAGCAAGGGAAGCTCTGGGAAGGTTGTACAGGAGGCAAGCAAGGAGAACGTTGGCTGAATTACCAAACATGTACATGATGCATGATGAATATAATAGTCACGCGATCATGTCGTCTGCTAGATCTGCAAATAAATTTTTCTTGCGTTCATCATATCATGGAGTAAATTGTAACTCCATGATCATATAACGTTAGTGATATTAACAATGTGTCTTGAGTCACTTTTCTTGAAAAGTTTCAAGATACTACGATATATATCGCGATATTTTTCTTCACGAAAATCGATACGTAATAGAGCACATACAATCAATCTTCGCCAATGGATTTTTTTCATGAAAATATCCGATATCAAAAAATTAAAACAGCAACCTGAAGAAATTTAAGCCTTACTCTTAACCCTTACTCTTTCAAAGGAAGTTACACTCTAGCTAATGTTGCCTCTACATGCATATACACCTTTAGCAAGAACTTACTCGAAATTTGTTGAATATATCCTCCTCCCTGTATATCTCATCTGCAATGAGGTACATAGTGGTCTCCTCCCAATGAAGATCTTTGCATAGTGCGACATAGTTTTTTTAATCTCTTTTTGTGGTCGGCGTTCATTGTGGACAATCTTTACTGGCAATGTATTAGTTCAAGCTCCTTTGTGGTGTTTTCTTCAACTGCAAAAACAGAAAAATATATAAGTTGTATTGTGAGGAACAGTACGGGCAACAAACTTTAAAGTACAATCAACTAATTCAAGCCATCTTGGAAATTATTCAAGGTAGATATGATATCCTACAAATTAATACAAACAATATAGCATAAGAACTTAAATTCACTAAAACACAAGAGACCATATGAAAGACCCTTGGTTTGTTAAAAACATTATCATTAACTTGTGTCATATCTACAGTACTTGTGAAATCTAATCCATGTGATACACCCACATTACACAAAAAACGCGAAGTGTGCATACAACAAATAGATGCTGTTCATCAGTACTCAACCATGAACATACTGTAGGGCATTCATCGGGAAAAGAATAACATCCTGTGCAGAATAGTGAATACTTTTGACCACTCAAGCCACAGTGGAAAGCTTGCTTTCTCCAGGTCAAAGATTTACGCCAGAATTCTTTGAAAACGTAGCTGTTTACGCCACTTTTGTTTAACATTACTGTAGGGTTTTTTCATAGTAAATTTGAAAGAAAAGTACATCAAATTTTGTCCAACTAGTTAAGCTCACTCCGAAGATATTTAGTGTTGGTGTACATATTTTCCAGACTGGTTTGTTTGTTTGTTTAATGAGGGCTTAACGGCACCATGACAATGAGGGTCAATTGTTCCTGACTTGTAGTCAAGTTCCTTAAACACAAGAACCACATCGTGGTCGCTCAGACCTAATGCCCGCTGTACAGTGTTGAACATCATAGAACACAACGTTCTTGTGAAAATCAGTGTATGGTAACTTAGCTTTGTCAAGTAAGTACAGCTTATTTTGAGGGCAAATGATGCATATCATTTGAGTATGATGAATACTGCGTAAAAGGCATTAGACGTCTTAAGGTCCAGATCTTGATATCTCACTCAAGGCCTAAGTGTCATAGATAATAAGAGACAAAATGCTCAATTACACCAATGCTTGTCCAGTCAGTTCTTAAAAATATATACAGTAAACTGCCAGCATCCTTATGTCTTATATATATATATTATATTATACTTATTTTTTGTATCTATAGATTTATCATTTATATCATAACTATATGTTTTATGTAATTTTATTTTCTTTATTATATGCATGTTATTAAATGTTAATCCCTTTACAAATGTACATTTGTACTGGAAGCAATAAATAAATTGAATTGAATTGAATAGAGAATTCCAAGGCTTAAAAAATCCGATAAGAGAAAAAGTTATGACGGATCCTTATACTGGTAGAGCAATGGAGCTGAAGAATCTATTACATTTGGAATTGGATGTGGAATTTTGATGAAGAACAATAAACTTTGTAACTGTTGGATCATAAACATCATAAACATATGAGAACATTCTTAATACAGAACATTAATTACATGACCCTGTGAAGATCATTGATTGGAACAGTCTAACACAATATATTATCAACACAGGAGATCTCAAAGCTTGTCAATTTAAAAGTTCAAACTCATTTTCAATCAGACTTCTTGCATGGCATACAGTACACACCCCCGACTACCCCACCTGGAGTATTGAACATTCCGTATTCCATCAAGATCAAGATCATTTTTTCTGCAATCTGAAGCCTTCTAAACAGTGTGCTTAAACAGCTGCAAGGGCAAATAGGATGCTTGGTTTGATTAGAAGAAATTTGTGTTATCTTGGTAGACTGAGAGGTTGTTCTGAATTTACTGTAGTCAGCTTGAGTATGCTATTCAGGCCTCAGCTTGAGTATGCTAGTCGGGCCTCACCTTGAGTATGCTATTCAGGCCTCAGCTTGAGTATGCTATTCGGGTCTCAGCTTCAGTATGCTATTCAGGCCTGACCTTGAGTATGCTATTTAGGCCTGACCTTGAGTATGCTATTCAGGCCTCACTTTAAGTACAGTATGCTAGTCAGGCTTCACCTTGAGTATGCTATTCAGGCCTCAGCTTGAGTATGCTATTCAGGCCTCAGCTTGAGTATCTATTCAGGCCTCAGCTTGAGTATGCTATTCAGGCCTCAGCTTGAGTATGCTATTCGGGCCTCAGCTTGAGTATGCTATTCAGGCCTGACCTTGAGTATGCTATTTAGGCCTGACCTTGAGTATGCTATTCAGGCCTCACTTTAAGTACAGTATGCTAGTCAGGCCTCACCTTGAGTATGCTATTCAGGCCTCAGCTTGAGTATGCTATTCAGGCCTCAGCTTGAGTATCTATTCAGGCCTCAGCTTGAGTATGCTATTCAGGCCTGACTTTGAGTATGCTATTCAGGCCTGACCTTGAGTATGCTATTCAGGCCTCACTTTAAGTACAGTATGCTAGTCAGGCCTCACCTTGAGTATGCTATTCAGGCCTCAGCTTGAGTATGCTAGTCAAGCCTCAGCTTGAGTATGCTATTCAGGCCTCACCTTGAGTATGCTATTCAGGCCTCAGCTTGAGTATGCTATTCAGGCCTCAGCTTGAGTATGCTATTCAGACCTCACCTTGAGTATGCTATTCAGGCCTCACCCTGAGTATGCTAGTCAAGCCTCAGCTTGAGTATGCTATTCAGGCCTCACCTTGAGTATGCTAGTCAAGCCTCAGCTTGAGTATGCTATTCAGGCCTCACCTTGAGTATGCTATTCAGGCCTCAGCTTGAGTATGCTATTCAGGCCTCAGCTTGGGTATGCTATTCAGGCCTCAGCTTGAGTATGCTATTCAGGCCTCAGCTTGAGTATGCTATTCAGGCCTCAGCTTGAGTATGCTATTCAGGCCTCAGCTTGAGTATGCTATTCAGGCCTCAGCTTGAGTATGCTATTCAGGCCTCACCTTGAGTATGCTATTCAGGCCTCACCTTGAGTATGCTAGTCAAGCCTCAGCTTGAGTATGCTATTCAGGCCTCACCTTGAGTATGCTAGTCAAGCCTCAGCTTGAGTATGCTATTCAGGCCTCACCTTGAGTATGCTATTCAGGCCTCAGCTTGAGTATGCTATTCAGGCCTCAGCTTGAGTATGCTATTCAGGCCTCACCTTGAGTATGCTATTCAGGCCTCACCTTGAGTATGCTATTCAGGCTGGGTGTCCCTTTTATGAGAAGCATAAGTTCATTTTGGAACAGGTTCAGCAAAGAACCACTAGACTTTATGTATACCCGAAGCATTAGAATCTCTCTTATGAATATAGATTGCGAATTCTTGGTTTGACCACGTTTGAGTTGAGAAGGGTAAATGTGAAGAGTATGTGATGTGATTCAGGTTTTTAATTCCTATCTGGAAGTATAAATTGATTTGCTTTCAGCTATAAATCCTCATGTGACACATGGTAAGTTTGAAGTTGACCAACTTGGAAGATTTGTCTTGAATTGATATTCAGAATTTTAGCTTCTGGCAAAGAGTTATCAATGAGTGGAATGGTTTGCCTGAGTGGGTGGTTAGTTCCAATTCTGTTCACAATTTCGAAGTCAAGTTACATTGATACAAAATACTAATCATCTTTGTATTGTGTTATTTTTCTGTATTTTACATTTGTGATGGTGGTGTTAATTTGGGTTTGTGATGGGATAACTAACCCTTCTTAGTCCATCATGTTGTTATGTTAAGCTATGTTACGAGTCAATGAGAAATACAATCATTTTAGCAATATTTTTCCAAATTTGGCTCTGAATTTAAAAATAGCTTAGACCTAAACCTTAAAAAAGTGTGATTTCTTGACATGTAATCCATAATTATGTTTACAGGGTAATATGGTAGCCTCCATGGGTAGGGAGGGGGTATCACTCGCGAAACGTAAAGCTAGGCTCAATGGAAAATCACATCGCATCCGGACATTCTTTACAACATCTCAAAAACTACGAAAGCACATATCTTCTAGAGTTGATATTTTTCTTAATTCTTATTCAAGGATTCGTTCATTACTTTCCCTTTGGAAAAAAATCTAACCCAGGTAGATAAAAAACCGAAAACAAGCAAGTAACTGCAGAAGTTGTCGGCCATCTTTCTACAAAAAATATAAATATTTATGAGATAACATGATGATTGATCAGCTGTTCTGTTTATTGGTCTAATGTTAAAATATGATCATGCAATCTAAAGTGCATATGCAACAATCAAAATTATTCTATGTACCTGGAAGTTCTTCAATATGAATATTCATTGTCAACGAGAATTTGTTAGGAGCACATCGGAACGTGAAAGCTGTTCTCCTTTAAAGGATTTATGAATAGGTAAAAGGCTTTTTTATGTCGGTATTCATGGTAAATATTGATAATAAATTTCATATTAAGGAATTTCAGTTGGGGGAGGTTTACAAGTGGATTTTGGAGAAGATTTGAAAAAAATGTGGTTTCCAATATGTGGTTCCCCATTGACTTTATACACAAAGTTACACAGTAACTTCGCGAGGACCAAACCCCCTCCCCACCCCCACCCGCTCTGCACTGACATCAAATTTAATATGAAATGATAACATTTAATTTTGAGGCATGATAGTAAGTAGAAATTGTTCAAAATAGCCCCCATTTTACCTGTTTCATTTTTGGTCAAAAATTTCTGTTTTATTAATAGGCAAGGCCTATTTAGTCAGATAACATCTGACTGTAGTATATGCTATAGCTACTACATGGCTGCTATACACAGTCAGAAAACGCTATAACGTTGAAACTTCTGCATTGGCTTATCATCGAAGCGTAGATGAATTTTGACTACGCGCTAGATTAAGTCGGCCCTTTCGCAACGATCTAAGGTCAACTTTTGACAATGCCTTTCATCGTCATGGTACACTTTTACGTATAAGTGAAAAGATATATACAGTATATAGTCAATAATACTACCTGTATATTGAGCCATTCACTTATATTTTGAGCGTGGGTTTAATGAAGAAAACTGAAAAGTTGCATTTGTGCAAGAACATTAGCTAGTGGCTTATTTTCGAACAGCCTCTTGGGTGGATGTATCTAATTAGTTGAAAAGTTGTCGAACAATAGATCGTCTATGTAGTCATCGTGCGTATAGCATTATATCCAACACTGTGCGCATTTACTGACGAACATTTTCAAAATAGCAGTTGTCAGTGCACTCTGGTGATACGCGACTATACAAACTCTTTATCATTTCATTTGTAACTTAGTTTAAATGATACTTTAAAGTTTCAAGATGCTAATGAAATCAAAATTGTAGCTCGTAGAGTAAGTACCTGTGTCAGTTTTGAGAAGGGATATATTTCATGATTATTTTATTTGAGTATTTTAGATGACGTCATCATAACGTGCATAATTCTGAACAACCAGTTTGTCGCTGAAAACAATCATTTACCATTTTTGCAGGAAATTGTTGCAACTTTGGAGGAAATATCATAGAAAAGGTCATTTTGAAGTTTGAAATATATGTATCGTGTGTACATAGGCTAAAGCCTGGTGTTTACTAGTGCACAAATCGTAGCATGTTTTGATCAACAAAGTCTCGAGTCCCGGATGTCCAAAATGCCCGGATGACCGAGACTTAAATTTCTTGTCTGAGTGGTTTTCAACATTACGAGTGTATGAATGATGCATTGTCTCGCTCAGTATTCAAGTGTTGCCTTGCAAGTGGTGCCTACTAAGTGAGGCGTTTATCTCACTAAGGCCTATTACTCCCTAAGCCTAGGTAAGTACTAGCCTAAGCACGTAACGTTAGGGCCTAGCCTAGTTGTGTTTTGATAAATTCATTTTACAAATTTGTAATAAGATTAGCATTATTTTCAATCATATTTCAAGAAAAACAAATTCTATTGAGGCATTTTATTTTCGTAGTCGTAAAAAGGGTGAAGATTTCTTAAATCATTCCCATTGACTGTAAATGATAATTGACAAGTGACCTTTCCGGATTCCAGGTAAAAAGCGTACTGGGCCCCACACGTATTCCGCGAAAAATGTATTATATTCTACTGAACCAAGCGATAACGATTTAACTAATGTTAACGTGTACATAGGCCTATATAATCATATCAATTAATACATCATTGAGTAATTCTTATAAATTTTCATGAAAATATAAACACAGGATCACCTTCACGCCTGCCTTGTTTCTCTTGACGGTGGTTTTAAATACCACTAGGTCTGCTATGTATGCACTGTACTGCCCTGATGTACTGCACTGTAATTTAACACAACACTGAAGAAGAAAAAAAACAATTATATTAGGCCTATCTGAATCTGAAACGGTTAAGTCGGCAAAAATCCTTCAAGAGGACATGAACGCCAACCGAGCGTAAAAAGTATGAGTAAAAAATAATATAAAAAAAACTA
>JAIGNY010001960.1:255000-292500 GCA_020152595.1 Chiridota heheva
CTATTTTGTAGTCCGTATTCAATAAGGAGATTGGACGGTAAATCTTAATGAGCAGCTAATCTTTTTTTGGCTTCGGAATGAGAGTAATTACACTACGGGCCATTTCGTCAGAAAGATTTAAAGTATCATAAGCAAAATTAAGAGTATCGGTAACTAGTTCCCCTACAATTGGCCAAACAAATTGATAAAAATCAACCGATAAACCATCGCTCCCTGAGCTCTTACCCTTACTTAATGAATTTAGAGCTGAATAACATTCGTCAAAGCTTAAAATACCATCACAACTGGCAGCAATATCATTTGACAGAAAATTGTCAGTAGGAATATTATTAAGAAGCAGTGATGGATTACCCACTTCACTAGAAAACAAGGATTGGTCAAACTGACCTAAATTCAAAAGAATGTCTGGACCCTTAGTAACAAAACTACCATCATCAGTTTTCAGCTTCTGAATTACATTACAGCATTTGTTACGTTTTTCAAGGTCAAAAAAATACTTTGTCCTCATTTCCCCCTTCTCCACCCACCTAGCTCTAGATCGAATTATGATACCTCTTAGTTTATAGTCATAAATATGTTGTAACTTATTCCTAGCCAGAGAAAGCTTATTGAGATCATCAAAAGAGTTGGATAAAAAAAAAAATAATAATAATAATGATAATAATAATATAAATAATATTGATAATGATAATAATCATAAAAATAATAAAAATAATAATGATAATAATCATACAAATAATAAAAATATTCATGATAATCATAATATTAAAAGAAATCATAATAATAATCATAATCATAATAATAATCCTAATGATAATAAACCACCGTGTTCAATGAGCTTGGTACGTGTTTGACATTTTTCCAATAACTGCGAAGTAAAAGAACGCCACCGATTTTCGGAATTGATTTGTAATGATGATTTGTATCTGAATTAATCCAATACAATTTCTGTATATATATTTTTTTTGATTAATTGGCTCTTCCAATTTTACTGGAGCATTTCTTGTTTATATATTTAGATGGGGTTTAACAACACTTTTATAAGAAACATGCTTTGCCCACTTGCTCATAAATCGCACACTCCAAGTAAAGAAAAACTTTTGTTTGTTTGTTTTTGTTTTATAGAAATACTTACGAATTGCATCGCATTCTACACTGCGAGATCACTTTTCAACACACTCGCGCGATTTTTGAAATACGATAACTTCTAAACGGAAAAAGATATCAACATGATTTGAAGACACAATTCTCTCTTTTATAGCTCTCTATCAAACATATGAAAACGAAAATTTACAGCCCTGGAATATACCTTTAACATGACCTTGGACATGAAAAGAAAATCTAATTTCGGAAAGAATATTGACTGATTGGTGACCATCAAGTCAAATGCATCTTTCTCAAACCCAAATTAAACCGGGTAACCATATGAACAACAATAACTTGAAAGAAAAAAAGGCAATTTGTTTCATATACTTATAAACTTCCATACGATAAAATTATTGAACAATTCACGACAATCAGCCTGAGGCCTAGGAAGCGGGGCAGGGCTAGATTGCCCCTCATCATGGATTTCACCTTCCATTTGCATGGTTTCTGCACGGTTGTGGAGGTAAAATTGAGGAATTTTTAACATAAAATTAACAAATGTGGTAAAATTATTGGATATTTTGACCAAACAAATTTCCCGAGAACTGGCCAAAATTTCCCGAAAATTGGTCGAAATTTATCAAAATTAATATTGATAAAAATTTACCAAAAGCAGTAAATTATCTGAAAATGCAGGACATTTTCCAGACATTGAAGAAAATGTTTCCGAATATTGAAGGAGATTTTCAGATTAGCAGCAAATGTTGATAGAAACTTAATTTACCAGTGCAATTTTTCAGTTTCTCGCTGGGATTTTTTTTGGATTTTTGTCCCCCCCCCCCCCCCCTCTATACCCAAAAGTGACCCATCCTACACCCCTGCTCCCTACACGGCGGCCACCGCATGTATTGTCCATCCATGCTCAGCAACCAGGCTCGTTAGTAGACTATTTTGACTGGGGGAGGGGCGTGTAAAATATAAGATTTACTGACGACTTCCCATTTCACTTCCGGCTGCATGCCGTATATATATATATATCCATTTGGGGGAGGTAAAATTGAGAAATCATTAATATAAATATGAACACAAAAATAAAAAAAACTGAAGGAATTTTGTTGTTGTAAATCACAGGATATTTTTAAGAATTGGAAAAACATTCCCGAAAATTGACGAAATAAATCCCTAAATTGAAAGAAATTTTCCCAAAATTGACAAAACTCCCAAAATTGAATAAATATTTCCGAAAATTAAACATAAAAAGGAAATTTCCCAAAAAAGAAAGAAATTTACCGTTGAAACTCATACCTATACCTGAGAGGATTTTACCTCGGTTGTACACTTTCTTCCTGTTTGGGAGGTCAACTGAATTTGGACATTTTTAACCTCTAAAATTGAAAAGAAATTGGTAAAACTAAAGAAAGATTGTTTAGAATATTAGAAATATTTCCTGAAAATTGACAAAAAATGTCCCGAAATTTACCGAAAATTGAAAAAAAATAATCCCGAAAAATAAAGGAAATTTCCTGAAAATCATGGGAAATTTCCTGAGGAAAACTGATACCCTGAGAGGATGATTTCTTCTCAGTTTAATGCTTTCTTCCCTGTTGCGATGTCAAATTGATAAATCTTTAGAATAAAGTTTGATAAAATCATTGGAAATTGGGGTAAAATTTGGCAACATTTCCCAAAAATCGCAGTGGATCTTTCGATTAGCGGCAACATTCAATGGAAAATAAAGCGATTTGCGCTTTTCTTAGCGTTATGACTGTAGGAGCCATTTCGGTTTTCAGAACGCCAGCACCCACGTGTATGAGTACGATGTACATTGCTTATATATATATATATATATATATATATATATATATATATATATATATATATATATATATATATATATATATATATATATATATATATATATATATATATATATATATATATATATATATATATATATATATATATATATATATATATATATATATATATATATATATATATATATATATATATATATATATATATATATATATATATATATATATATATATATATATATATATATATATATATATATATATATATATATATATATATATATATATATATATATATATATATATATATATTTATATAAATATATGTATATATATATATATATATATATATATATATATATATATATATATATATATATATATATATATATATATATATATATATATATATATATTTATATATATATATATATATATATATATATATATATATATATATATATATATATATATATATATATTTATATATACATATATATATATATATATATATATATATATATATATATATATATATATATATATATATATATATATATATATATATATATATATATATATATATATATATATATATATATATATATATATATATATATATATATATATATATATATATATTTATACATACATATATATATATATATACCACGATTTCATTTTAAGAAAATCCGAACTATCCTTGTCATTGGCGTAGCCAAGATTTTTCACTACGAGGGGCCTGATCTAGTGACCGTAAATTTGAAAAGTAAAAGATAAAAGGTTATCGGTTCAAAATCGAAAAGCGATCTATTTTGCTCCTTAAAGGAGCAAAACAACTAATGATTGAATAAAAATGGTACATTTTGTGTCGTACTCCCTGATAAACTGTAAGTGATATTAGGTTGGAACTAGGTAGGATGGTGGAAGGTGATATAAGGTTGTGTCCCGCACAAAATGGGACATGTCACTTAAAGGTCAAAGATAAAAAAAAAGGTAAACTTTGGTCTTCGCGTTTTATGGCAAAACCGTAAGAGGAATTGGGTTGCTACTTGGTGGTTGATGAAGGATGTTAGTTGTGTCTTGGGAAAGATGTGACATGTCGCTTAAGGTTAAAGGTCAGAGGTAAAATAATGATGGCAGATTTAGCCTTTGTGTTGCATTTCGTTGTAAAAACGTAATTGCTTTTGTATTGATCCTTGGTGGCTTGGTGGAGGTTGTTACTTAGTGGGTTGGTTGCAAGGTCATGCAGCGTTATGTCCGATACATATTAGGACAGGTCAGATATCAAATAATTGATAAAGCATAGTAAATTCTGTGTCACACCTCCTGTATAAACCGTAAGTGATATATGGTGAATGAATACTTGGTAAGGGAGGCTTGCGTCCCGCACAAAATGAGACATGTCACGTAAAGGGCAAAGTTCAGAGATCAAATAATTGATTTAAAAGCGATAAATTGTGGTCAGTCGCGTGTCAGAAAAAACCCAATGCAATCGGATTTTACTTCTAATACTTGGAGGGTTGATAAAATATGATGTAATGTTATGTCACGCAAAAGACTGAAATGTCATTGAAAATAATTTTTTTAAATTATATGCGGCAGAGGTGATAAGATCAGCAACTCCGTGGATTGCCATCTTGTTATTTGTGCAAATCCTTTGTTCTTTAAGTGTCTATCATCATTCTTTCAAGTGATGCAGAAAATTCTGACCAAGAGTTTGTTTAGTCTTTGCCATGCCCTCAAAAAATTATAGCATGAATAGAACTTCCCATCATTTACAGTGAATAAGATTTGGAAAAGAAATTCGAAAAATTACATAAAGATTTGCCCTCTGCCCAGTCATACATCCCACATTTCATATAAATTAAAAACTGATTAAATTTTGATCAATCAAAAACTAAAAGTGCTTTCTACAAAATTCAAAACTTAATTTGCTCAGATTTGAGAACATTTAAGCGATAAAGAAATGTATGTATGTCCATAGACCCTTAAGTGCTTAACAACTTATTATCCTGTTTATGCATCCGATTCATATCATATACAACTGTGTAAGTCTATGTTTTTATTCGATATTGACAAAGTCAGGAAATGACGTCACAGATTACTTCCTATTAGAACTCCCACTGACTGATAATGCTGTTATATTTATATAAGGAGTAAACACATGTATTTCTCATTAAGATTGCACAACTAACTTAAAGGATTAGTTCAGTGGTCAAGCAACGTCATCTTATATAAAAGGAAATTTCAAAAGAAACAAAATGGTGAAAAAAACATTCAAAAAACATTATTCCGTTAAGGAGATATTTAAGTTTAAAGTTTTGTATCATTTCCGTAGAAACAACTGAAATCAGATTAGTTGTGATGTCACAGCCTCAGATTCCCCAAAGTCTTTTATGTATTTTAAAGAAAGTTTGTTTGATGTTTTCACTATTTGAATTAATTTTCCTCAAACTTTCTACAGGTTGTATATTATAAATACCCTTCCTAGATTCAGTTTTACTACTTGCTTTTACATACCCCATGGTTTTAAGCGACAAAATTTTAGGAAAAAATATTATAAAATACATCAAGATTTTGAGGAATTTTAGGCTATGGCATCACAACTAGTTTGATTTCAGTCGTTTCTACACAATACTTTAAACTTAAATATCTTCTTAATGGAATAAGATTTTCGAATGCTTTCTTTACCATTGTGTTTCTGTTGAAGTCCTCTTTCATATATTGTCAAAATGGACTGGATTAAGCCTTCAAATTACCATTATACTCCTTTTGTGTTACTTTATAAACTATGTACTAAAATAGCAAACAAGAACTTTGTTAGCTATTCTGGTGCAGAGTTTTTTGTTTTGTTTTTTTAAGTACCGGAAAAGGAGTATAATGGTAATTTGAAGGCTTTATTTTGACAACAAAAATCTATTTCAAAAATAGAAGCTGTTAACAGTTTGACCTCTGAACTAATCCTTTAATATATTTGGCAATGATGGATAAAACAATTGCTTATTAGCTTCGTTGGTTTTCAATTATTCTTTAATACGATTTCATATTAGTGTTGTAAACTATGTTTTATATAGATGCATAAACAGTATAGCCCTTTCCGTATTAATATTGAAATGTTTTTATTATCTGATTATTAGATATGATATGATTATTGATCACGCACATCTGTACATGTGGCAATCACGTTAAGAATCTTACAATCGATCAACTTTTATTTACAATTACTAGACTAGTGTTTCCGTTGTGACGTATAACATTGCACGCTGGTGTGTTACATGCGACCTTTCATCAGAATCATCAGAATTCACCGACATTCAAAAGGGGAACGAAAATTGCGCAATGACACTATGATTCAGTAACTGGGTGGCGCAGTTTGAGAAAATTATACGATGATTATATAGTGACTCATGCCGAACTGCTGATGCAATCTTCTCGATTTGGAACATTGTGACAATATATTCTAAAATTAGCTGAATTATCAGAGGTTTATGCCCTCCTACGCCTATTACTAAATATAGAATGTACTCGAAGTCTATATAAGTGACTGTTTTCAAGAAAATTGGATTAATCAATTTATGACTAACTGTGTCTTATTCTCTTACATCGAGAATTACCGTACCTGCTTTCATTCATTCAGTGTGTGGATGTTTGTTATAAAAGTCAACTTGAATTTCCGTTGACTGCTGCTTTAGAAAGAAATCATTATAGAAAATCTTTGCCTTAAACTGTCTCTGCCGATATATATCATAAAATGTGGATTTTACAGCTGTTAGGCCTAAAGTATGTTAATGAGCTTACAGACGACTTAAAAACTTTGAGAGAAAGCATCACATCATATTACGCGGAATTGGATAGTGGCCACATTGGAATATTGAAACGACACAATCGTCTGTAAAAAAAAAAAAAGGGTAAAATTAGAGCCAAAAAAGAGCAGCTTGAGAGAGCCATGGTCATGTTTACGGGGATAGGGAATTTTCCCCACCATACCCCATTTTTAGACATAACGTTATCATTTTCCCCAACACACACACACAAACACAAACACACACCACATTTGGACGTTGACATCAAAAGTCATGATTAGACCCCACATTTGCATGGGGATGCTGGCCACGTTAATGCACATAATTACCTGTTTACGAGAGAACCGAGAAATACGACATTGTCAGTTCCCTGTTTAAAAACATTCTTATGTCGTTGGTGGAGGAAATATCTACTGTGTGCATTTGTTTCTTTAACAGATATAAGAACAATGTCAAAAATGATCCTTGCAAAAAAGTTTGATGGAGGGTGGAAATTGTCACTCTTGTCCCCATAGTTAGGACCTTGTCATAATATCATATCTGTGAGATTCAATTCCCCTTTGTGTTCAGGAAGGACTTTAGCATCACCAGCGTTTATGTGAAACAAAGGAAGTTAGAAAATTAACAAAGCTCGATAACCCATTTTTCATATTCTGACTATTAAAAATAAATACTTCCACAAGCTCAACGCTTTAACGTTGTAATATCCTCCGTTAGAAGCATCATACTCTGGGGATTGACGAACAGGGTTGACGATATATAGTATAAACTGATAAGGTTAAGCTCCCAGAACGCCCCATATGACATTCCTCCGATCCATCTCACCTAAGTTAATAACATCTTTCACCACCACACGTGATGGCAGGCCGATTTCTATAGAATATACATCAGTGGAAAAGATTCCACATGTCAATAACATTGTCGTATAGGGCTCCCATTTGTTTCCCAATTACCATTCGTTATATACAAACAGTTAGCTGGTAAGGAAGTTTTGAAAATTGTTGTTTATTCTTCATTGGGAGCTTTAACATCTTCAAAACCGGAAAATATATCTTCAGGAAAATCACCAAAAGTCACATTCTGAGAATAAGAATGGCAATAGGCCTATATGTCTGTCTTTAACGACTAGATATAATTCAGAAGAAAACTCTCAATAAGTTGAAGCAAACGTCACCTGTCAAAAACTTGTTTTTCATGGGCGGAGCTGAAAATGTTTACTTAACAATAGGAAAAAGTCAATACACTGCTGAAGGTAAAACACGGTGTTGCGGAAGTCATTCATGGTTTTAATATTCGGTGAATACTACACGAGAGCACATTGTGAGCTAGAGTTAGACAACAAATAATTCTTGTACTGTATCTTTGGTATCTTTATAGAAAAATTGCAAAAGATCGAGTGTTAACAGGTTGACATGACGGAGATCAACATGGGAAAGATACGGTTCGCAAGATAAAGTATTTTAAATGGATTTTTTTTTTCTCTACCAGTGAATTTAGCTTGCATTTCAAATGCAAAATGTAACTGAAAAATATAGATTTCTGGAGAGCAAAATCTGGAATTAAACCTGTAGGTTATTAATCAAAGGTTAACTTTTCCGACGATTCACTTGTAACCTGTACATTTTTTGGCTTGGACGTTCGTATATGTTTGCGTCTTGGACATTTGTGTGTGGTTTTTGTTTTGTTTTTCTTCTGAAAATTTCGGTTATTTTTAAGGTTATTATCAAATATCTTAACAGTAAAATGGAATTATTACAATTCTGGATCAGTTTTTCGTGCTTTTTAACACTTTCATTTTATTGTGGTGACGCCAGTGCGCAACGTCCTCAAACCTACCGCGTGCAGTTTCCCAGCAGAGTACACTCATCATCTTCATCATCAACAAACCGACAAAGAGTTCGACCACCACCGGGGTAAGTCAAGCCTTTAATTTGGTGGCACTATATTTTCAAATCATTGGCGATGTCCGGAGGAGGGGCAAAAATGGCATCTCTGACTAGGTCAAAAATGATTTTAGTACCCAAAACAGCACATTTTGTGAAATAAATATATCGATTGAATTAAAGAAAACAATCTTCAGTGCAAAATGATTACGTTAATCTAAGTAAATCTCGGGGCGAGGTGGGGGCGAGGGTTGAGTCCCCATTTCCATTTATCTCTCATAATCAAGTGTGGATTTATACATCAGGCAGTATAACTTCAAGTTGAAGATATCAGAATTCAGCTAATGATCAGTAAACCTCATTTTATCATGGAAAATAGAAAAAGAGTTTTAAAAGCATGTGGCTTGCGTCGGTTGTGGGGGAAAGTTGGGGCATAAGTTTAGGTGCTGCTGCTAGAGTAAATATGTATGTATGTATGTATGTATGTATGTATGTATGTATGTATGTATGTATGTATGTATGTATGTATGTATGTATGTATGTATGTATGTATGTATGTATGTATGTATGTATGTATGTATGTATGTATGTATGTATATATATATATATATATATATATATATATATATATATATATATATATATATATATATATATATATATATATATATATATATATATATATATATATATATATATATATATATATATATATATATATATATATATATATATATATATATATATATATATATATATATATATATTAAACTCACAAATTTACTATAATGTCTTATTTAGCTTTAGTGTACTCGTTAGACCGTGCCATGATTCATCGGATTCTTTTTTGTCAGATTTGAGAAGTGTTATTGTTTCTACTTCCGATCGATTGCACTTTATCCCTACTCTATTGTTCTTAGGCATGATTTCGAATCAATGGGTTATCATTACAAAAAAAAAAATAGGTACTGGGAAGGGCATAGAGAAGGGTCCATGCTGAAACGTGCCTATGATTTGGCAGAAAAGTTGAAAACACGAAATAAAATTTAATACCACAATAATAATTATTGAAATATAAAAAAAGGTTACAGTGACTGAAGCTGCATTATATTTGGTTAAATCAATTTCCAGTTCTTTCCAAAGCGAAGTTTGAAAGCTGTTTTGACCTTTGAAGTGCAACCCCCAAATTTCCAAAAAAGATATACAAAAAAGGACCTGACTCACACCCTCCTCCATCTTCAAAAATGTTTTCGAGTGATGTTTTAACAAAATCCAAAACTTACAAATTGTACAAGGAATGGAGGATTCCTTCATTTATTTTCATGTTGGTATCTCTTATTGCAGTTATTATTATCATTAGTATTATTATCATTATTATTATTATTATTATTATTATTATTATTATTATTATTATTATTATTATTATTATTATTATTATTATTATTATTATTATTATTATTATTATTATTATTATTATTATTATTATTATTATTATTATTATTATTATTATTATTATTATTATTATTATTATTATTATTATTATTATTATTATTATTATTATTATTATTATTATTATTATTATTATTATCATTATCATTATTATTATTATTATTATTATTATTATTATTATTATTATTATTAATATTATTATTATCATTATCATTATTATTTATTATTATTATTATTATTATCATTATTATTATTATTATTATTATTATTATTATTATTATTATTATTATTATTATTAATATTATTATTATCATTATCATTATTATTATTATTATTATTATTATTATTATTATTATTATTATTATTATCATTATTATTATTATTATTATTATTATTATTATTATTATTATTATTATTATCATTATTATTATTATTAGTTATCATTATAATTATTAGTAGTATTAGTAGTAGTATTATTTGTATTATTATTATTATTATTGTTATTATTTTTAGTATTATTATTATTTTTATTATTATTAATATTATTATCTTTATTATTCAAAGTTATATACATTTGTGAATCTTAATAGTGGGTCGGCCTTCTGTTTATATATGTACTGGTAGGCTATTCGACCCCTTAGAAAAATTCCAGATCTGGTCCAGATATAAATTCCAGATCTAGTCCAGATATAATTTCCGGATCTGGGATTTATATCAAATACAGTTCTGGTCATGTAAAGAATTGGGCAGTTTTAAATCAAAATTTGATCTGGAATTACCAAATCTGGTCCAGATTTTATATCTAGCCCATATCAAACTTGATCTGGAATTTCCAGATCTGTCCCAATTATAGAAATTCCAAGGCAAGTTTGATCTGAGCCAGATCAAGTTTGAATTCTTTATCTGGCCAGATCAAGGTTTGATATAAATCTTAGATCTGGAATCTATATCTTGTTCTATTTCTGGAAATTCTAGTTCAAATTTGATTTGAGCCAGATATAAATCCCAGACCTGTCACAAATCTGAATTTTCAAAAATATCAAAGCCCGTTACTAATATGTGATATTGGTGAACCAGCTCTAACTTCTAAGAAAGTCTTTCATCTGTACAAAGTGCCTAGTCATAATTGAATGGGACACTTTAACAAATGATACTCGATGACGACGAGTGAACACACAACTACAAGGAGGGGGTCGTCGCCTGCGTATTCGTTTATGATAGTAACGATGCTATCCAGTATCACGAAACGCTTACTACGACCCCGACGAGACCACAGGTACAGTACGACGTACGGACAGACATAACATCGCCAACCAAGTCAATATCCACGGCCTTTGATAACCAATTGTATTACACTGGCATGTCTACCCAAGCCAGGTTTGAAACCAGGGCCTCGTGGTTTGTAGACCGGTACTAATTTTGGCTTGCTTTGTTTAAGCATGAGCTTTGTTTTTCATTGTTTAGTTTCATTATGAGAATAAGAATATTCTGAAAAATTCAAACCAAATGTTTAAAAGAAAATATTTCAGGAATTAAGCCACATGATTCAATAAACACCTACTAGACTTATCCTATGCATTTAGAAAATAGAAATATCAATGCAGTTATCAATCTTTATTTCTGCACAAACATATATTGGTGTCAATTATTGTGACTCCGCCCATCACATTTTTGATAATGTATTGGTAGATGCTTAAGAAAGCACTTCAGCATGATGAGTCACAGAACAGGACTGAGCCTTCATATCTGCATGCTGAACTACATTAAATCAAATTGTATCCGCTTGTTTATCTTAAAATTACTTTTTCGTTATTAATATAATTTTACATATATGTAAATGTAGCATTAAATCAAGCCTATATCTGGTTTGATCTGGTGAGATCAAACTTGATTTGTAAATCAAATGAAGCTCTAATTCAACTTTATATATGGCTTGATCTGGCCAGATCAAACTTTATTTGTATATCAAATTGAAGATTAAATGCACGTTATATCTGGTTTGATCTGGCCAGATCAAATTTTATTTCTATATCAAATATAGTATTTAATTTCATCTTATATCTGGCTTTATCTGGCCAGATCAAACTTTATTTGTATATCAAATTGAACATTAATCTGTAGTTTGATCTGGCCAAATCAAATCAATTTTTTTTTTGCATATCAAATGAAGCATTAAACGTTATATCTGGCTTTATCTGGCCAAATCCATCTTATATCTGACTTTATCTGCCATAGTTCAAACTATATTTGTATATCAAATTCGCTTTATTCAAGTTTATTTCTGGCCAGATCAAATTTTATTTACCCAGATATGAACTTTGTTGAAGCCAGATCCTTTAAAAAGCCCTGATCCGCTGATTGTGGCACTACTAAGATGTATGTCCATACATCCTTAGTCTGTTAGTGGCATAGTTGTACATCAAATTGAGCATTAAATCCATGTTATATCCGGTTTCATCTAGTCATATCAAACTACCTTTGTATATCAAATTGACTTTTAATCAATGTTATGTGTGGCTTTATCTGGCTAGATCAAACTTTATTTATCTATCAATTTTTTTATTTTTTATATCACGTTTATATCAGGCTTTATCTGGCCAGATCAAACGTTATTTATTTGCCCAAATATAAACTTTTTTAAAGCCAGATCTGGACTTTTTGTAAAGGACCCACCAGTCACTTTGTGTGCCCACCACTTTTCAAAAGGTGTGGTACTGTTCAGCCATGCTGAAGATTTTACACGAGTAAAATAAAGAGAGAGTTCAATAAAAATTTCCATATGACTAAATGATTTCAAACGAAAAATGTACTTTAAAGGGGTACTTTTTCTTATATGGCGTTATTTTTTTATAGATAAAACAAAAAAATGCAGAATTTATTTTCTCCTACCTTCCCCGTCCCCAACCCCGTGGCCCCGCTTCTGTGTTTTTACTGACCTGGTACCAGATTTACCGACTAATTTTAAATTTTATCGACGAGTCTCAATTATGTTTTTTAATATTATTTTTTTAAATTGGGGGGGGGGGGTCAGACACGCCCACACCCTAATATTTACGCCTTGGTGTACTGGTTTGATCAAGAGACTAATCAGTCAGATTGTATTGAATGACTACAGTCATAGGACTGTAGGATGGGGACAGTACTACAAAATTTAGAAATGAAGCCCACGTTGAATTGGGGTCAGGTAATATAAGTAAGCAGTGACTTGGCCAGCACTGGGAAGGCAGTGGCGTGGCATTGTTTTGTTTTTTTCTTCTTAAAAAAATAACGTTATTAAAGGCCTATACAACCCTTTTCACGTTTTTGGATGTTTGCAATTAAAGTCACGATTAGACTCTTTTAGAGGCTGGCTACATCACTACAATTATTCATTTGTTAGTGGTGCAAGAGTTAAAAAGCGTGACGCACTATACTCCCTATGGTTTAGGTTGCCAGTTAAATCCATATTTGAGTCATGAAGGCCCATGCAGGCGCCAATCCAGGAATTTCCGAAATGGGAGCGCACATCAGATTGTTCTGTTGTGCATGAGGTTTGATGCAGAGTTCAAAGACATTATTCTTCTCACACTCTTGACTTATGTAGATATGAACCATAATTTAATTAGAATGGGAACTTTGAGCAAAAAGAGACTAAGTGCGGAGGGTATACGTACCCCGCGCGCACTTCCTGGATCTGCGCCTGTCAGGCCAGTGCTTATACCTGATTTCCTTGGCGTAAGCGGATTAAAGCACATGGCTTCCCGGGACGGGACGCCAGTTCATCCCCCAGCAGTGTGGGTACTCATTATACAACCAGAGTGTACTGGAGCAAGTAAAGAATTTTACTCAAGGACACAATGTAGCGCTCGTGACGGGAATCAAACCCGGTATCTGGCGCATACGAGCAAGATGCCTCAACCACTGAACCACTGCACATATGAGGTACTTGGCATGTTTGATATTACTGCTTTTAGAGGCTAAAAATGCAGCGAAAGTACAATGTAAGAATTGTACAAGATGTGTACCTTTTGGATTCTTAGACAATGCACCGTCGCTAGCCTTTTGTAAACATTAGCAGACAGTTATAAATGAGTTGTCTGACGAGAATTTTGGATGCTTAGTTCGACAGTTGAAATTACTCCAAATGTGTTGTTTTAGATTCTGTTAAAGTCCACAATGTACACAATGTCGCCTTGATAAATATTGAAAATGTTGTGGTTTTTGACGTTTGAAAACAAAGTTGACTGGCAGTGCGAGTGACTTATTTACGTGCATTATTGAAGTGAGACCGTCAGCGGAACGGATTTGAATATAGTGCATCAGGCTGTTTTTACTCTCAAAATTAGAAATGAAACAGTCATTGAAAAGGATAAATTGTCAATAACTAATGATGCCGGCATTGAACGATGATGGCATAACAGCTGATGATGATTACCATACCCTTAATTAAAATCATGAATGTTATTTTAATCATGATGGTTTGATAGTGACTGCAAGATAAAGTATGATCATATGAAGATGAACACGATGTTTATCACAACACAACGACGACGATATCGATTGTCACATGTTCCGTTGGTTAATAAGTCAGGAAGAATCCTCGACTTTTGGTGTAATAAGAAAATGCACCAAAACTTGGTGCTTCGTTTTCATTAAGATCTACGGAAGCCGCCATTTTACCTAGTGATAACCTTAAATCAATGGGATTTTTTACTAAGAGAATGGTATTATTTGTGTAATATAACGTATGATGCATGTACACGGTATCAGCGAGACTAAGCCAATTTCATGTGTCGAGAAAGCTGTTCAAAAGGACAACGACCTGTCAACGGAAGTCTTTTGTTATTTTATCGCGAAGTTACGATGAAATTGAAAAGTCCGCGGTCAAATCTAATGAATATTAATTTGGTATTGTTTTTTCCTTTCAAAAATATCCCCACCGCGTTCTCATTAAAAATTCCCATTGACTTAACGTTATCACTACAGTCAAAATGGCGGCCTCCATTGACTTAACGTTATCACTACAGTCAGAATGGCGGCCTCCATGGATCTTAATGAATACGAAGCTCCAAATTTTGGTGTAATAATTATTACACCAAAAGTCCAGGATTCTCCCCTACATTGCAAGGGCTTAGCCACTTTTTTTTCGAATGGGACGGGTTTCCTCTGGGTACAATTACTAATTAACTCAACTGTGTTGGAGAATTTTGGCAAAATAATAGCCACTGTTAGTTACACTATTCGGATGGAGGCGATATCAAAGAGCAAAAAGTTTATCATTTCAAAATGTGGACCTTTACCCCATTTTACCCCTATTATACATTTTTGTTAGGAGGACTGTCATGATTATACTCATGCATCATAACTTTCACTAGGTATCCTATATCGCTTATTATCAGTTTCTATGCCATGATCACCATGAACAATCCTATTTGGTGCCTCAGGACAATTACGATCTACAAGGTATTTTAATTGGGTATAATCAGGGGGTTATGAAGGCGAGCCGCAAATGGTTCAAGCTACCTTACGGTTTAAATGACTTACGGTAATATTCGTTCATGTACGTGTGGAACTTTATTATGTATTAAAAATGTCATAGTATTTTTATTGCGAGCAGTACAGACAAACTAAAATTTAGTGTAATGCAGGAAATGCGGTCGCCCCGATTGAAATAGTGGGACGCAGTTTACATCAACCTGGATGCTTGGTCCGGGACCATGTACAAAATATTAGAGGAACTCAAGGTCAAAAAGGAAGGGCGTCTTTTTGGCTAATTCTCGAAAAGTTTGAAATGACGAGTCTCATTTAAATGATACTCGTATGGTTGCCACTTTAATCACAAAATTACTACGCTTAGATTGAGGAACATTCAACTGTTTAAAACGTTATCCTGAGTATCATCATGTTCTAGACTAGTGTATTCCAATATTCTAGAGACTCCAGAATAATGCGTCGGGACGAGCGAATCCTTAATTACTAGAATACGTCTGTACTTGCATGAGGACCCGCCTTGGCTCTTGGTAGACCTTGACGCGATAAAGAATATTCCTAAATATAAATAACCAAAATGTTGGACGAAACATCAAAAACTGGACGAAACATCTCAGTCGCCTTTTTGAGAAAATCAATAAAACAGATTATAGGCAGTCTGTTTTGTTGATTTTCTCAAAAAGGCGAAGATACATTTCAAAAAGCAACGGCAAAAAGTTTTCAATATCTATTTACTATCCGTCTCCAAATTTTCAGGATATCCAGTGAAATTTTAGACAATCCGCAGCGGAAAATGAGAAACCCCATACGTTTAGCGTGAGTGGCTAGTCAAATGTGTAGGCTCATGCGAGGACGTAATACATAATAGTACCCAATTTTTTGGGTATTTCAAAGTACCCAGTATTTTGGGATGCTCCCGGACTGATTGCAAAGAAACACACGCTATCAAGTTACCGGTGTATAAAGGGTTTTTGTTTTTGCCTCGGTATCTGTAAATCACTTCCGTGTACAGGTGTAGACATATGCCAAACGATGTCATATATCCAAGGAACATCCATGAATTAATGTTTGCAGATGCCAGCATCATTAGCAATTGTAAATCATATTATTTTTGTAAAGACATCGCAAACTTTAAAGGCCATCATCGTGATTTAAATGTGGCGGCGTACAATGTATTCCTAAACGATACTGATTGGCCTATCAATGTAAGTGCACACTGTACCATTGTGTTTCGACCAATCAAAACACAGGATTTTAATTCCATTAACCTCGTACGTTAAAGACAACAACTGTCCTTTAAAAGAATTTATGTTCTATGGGCCGTGGCATTATTACATTTTTTGATATATCATCTACCTCATGCATTTTCCAGATTTCAGTAAAATGTAAGAATTTTCTTTCATTTAAAGATTAATGGACGTGTAAATTTAACATTAGCTCATTTTCTTAATCATATAAAGGTGTATTGACATGTCGGGATTTCAGTTAAGAGTCCAGTTCTTATCACAGGTCGCATAAGGCACGTAGATATTTGCCATAAACGACATGATCTATACATTGGAACGTTAATGCATGGACAATTTATGCACAACACTCTGGACTTGAATCGCCGGGTGAAAAACTAGTCACAAAAAAAAACTGAGGTAATTCGTAACCAATCCCCAAAGCCCTCAATTACACTTGGAAATGTATCGTACAGTCGTAATACAATTCGTAATGAGTCAGCTAGATGTTTTATAATTCTAAATTTGTCGAAAATGATATCTGCTCAGAACCCGATGGTGACCGAAAAAAGCCCTTGCTATGATAAGAGGTTGCACTTCTCCTAAGCAGATCATATGTTCCTTTGGGGCATAACACATTTTTAAACACGGAAAGAAACGAATAATATATGACATCATAACTCAAATCACAACAGGCATCGATTCAGATAACACATATATTGTCGGATCATAAACAGTTGCTTAAACAAGGACAGCGAACGAATTAAAGATTAACGTCTTAATGATTAATCTATAAGAATACAAAATGTAAGCCTCTATATACATATGTATATATATATATATATATATATATATATATATATATATATATATATATATATATATATATATATATATATATATATATATATATATATATATATATATATGTATATCAATATATATATATATATATATATATATATATATATATATATATATATATATATATATATATATATATATATATATACATATATTTATATATATATATATTTATATTTATAAATACATATATATATATATATATATATATATATATATATATATATATATATATATATATATATATATACATATATATATATATATATATATATATATATATATATATATATATATATATATATATATATATATATATATATATATATATATATATATATATATATATATATATATATATATATATATATATATATATATATATATATATATATATATATATATATATATATATATATATATATATATATATATATATATATATATATATATATATATATATATATATATATATATATATATATATATATATATATATATATATATATTGCATTGGGAGGATACACAAGATGATATGATTTCGGTCGTTAACATTTTGTGGCCTATTCCACACAAATCCATGGAGGTAAAATTTGGATATACATGAATGATGCCTCCCCATCAGTCCATTATTTGATTGTTGAGGTTTGTGGATTCGTAAATGTACAAATCTGGTAAAAGCAACCAGGCGGCGCTTGAAAATTATATATCTGGAAAATAAACTGGTAAAATGTAGGGAACCAAAGCCGGAAATACTGAAAAGTGTGGGGTGCATGGCCTCTTGGCGCCAGCTGCTGTGTTACCAACCATCGTTACATGAACATGTAGAGATTCAGATTGATAAAGCCTAACTTTGTGGGGTGAATTTAATCACTGTCCAAACTTTAGGTATCCAGACGACTTCCATAGCTTTATTTAAGAAAAATGTGTTTGTGTCTTGGCAGAGAAAGAAAGGGGGGAGGGGGATTCCTCAATCCCCCATAGCCACGTTGCTAGAGCTGAGAGTTGCTATGTTTTAGGAATGAGTGTAAACGTATACCTTTGCATCTATTAGTTGCAACAAAAATGCAACAAACAGAGGTCCAAAGAAGCAACCGAAAAACTGTTTTCACTCCCGCCCACTGCATACACTGAAAAGTCGAGTACACCCATGGCTAAGGGCGACCAATCCTTTAATCAGTCAACTGAAAAAAAGTATTCGTTATTAGTGAAGTATCCAAAGAAGGAAGGGGGCCTTTACCAATCTGATCTCACCCCGTTTGCAAAGATAATTTTTGGACGTTGACATCAAAAGTCAATGTTATATCCCACTTATGGAGGCTGGCTCCACCAATTTTAGTACATATTCTATCGACTACGTATGCACATGTTTATGTGCAGAACAAGTAAATGAATCACATGCATCACTATCTATTTTACTTGGCATTGTTGCGTGACATGTCTTCTACACACGAACAGAAAAAATGATTTTACAGAAAGCGATCAATTGATTACAATTTTAGCTTTGTTGCTCAAAAATTGTTATGACCCAAATATGTAAAACTGAATTTCGTAAAATTTGTAAAAGTCACGTTCATTCTACCAACGCACCAACATTAAAAAAAATGTAAAAACACATGACCATGCCCACTAACCACTAACAGACTTAGCAGTATGCACTTTTTATAAAATTGAAAAGAATACTGCAATCTCCCCATGATGCCAATTCAAGTTAATATTGTTACAAATTGAAATGAAATTGGCGTGAATGAACCAACAAATTGACCTACGTTGAAGTCGCTTTATCATAAATATCACCTTCATATTTTCTGGTTTTTGGAAGCGTTTAAGCGCCCATTCAATTCAACGAAGAGTATCGAGGGACCGCCTTGGAAGCCTTCTTTACATAATCTCTGATCTTTGGACCGTAAATCTTGCATATGGATAAGAGTATACAGTTATTCATCTTTAATGGGTTTTCTCCATGGACAGGCAGAAGAGCTGGGCAACTGGTGGAAAAAAAGCCATACCGCTTAAGGCTTGGAGTATTTTCTGCAGCGATTTTGTTAGGATATTTTGTCAGTAAACAAATATTCAATAATTTGCAGTTCTATGAGGGTACAAATTTAAGCACAATATAACATTGCACAAAAGTGTTATTTTAAAAGGATGATTTGATGCTCGGCCTGAAAGGTTAAAGGCAAATTATCGTCTCTAAAGTGAAGGTAAATACATTTCAATTGGTCGAACAGTCGAAATACAATGGTCCACACCATGATCAAATCTTATGATCAAATTTGACCATGGTCAAATTTATTTTGACCATAATCAGAATTTGTCTTGGATTGAATTTTTTTCCAAATGTTAAAGGAAATTTTCGAAAATTGATCGAAAATCGAAGAAAAATTTAAAGAACTTTTCCAAACATTAAAGTGCCAGGAAATTGAAGAAAATTTATCAAAATTTGTAGGCCGCCACATTTTAATCACGATAGATAGCCTTAAATCTCAGAGCAAAATATAGCTTGTGTCATTAATTATTCATAAATTGAAAAGAAATTAAAATGGGCCGATCTTCAGAAATGTTCTTCCACATCGCTTTATCCACACACTGCAACCTGTTCAGCCTAGCGATAAAGCAAACAACTTCTTTAACTTCATGAACACTACCTCTTATTAACTTTTAGACTGTTTTTTGTCATAATGAGCTGCCTGTCCACATCAGATCTGCAAGTGACATTATCAATTTCAAAAAGCAATTGAAAACACACCTTTTTACCCAATAATGTAAAGCGCTTAGTTTTGTTCTCAATATAAGCGCTATATAAGCATCTACATAATAATAATATCACATAATGCATTTATTATTCTATCATGTGATTGTTGTCATATTGTCCAACTAATATTACTTGCGTACAAAATGTCATGACTTGTCCTTCTCCCCAAAATTTTGTTCCAACAAATCATAACCACAAACATAATGTAGCAAATAACGAGGTCATTTATCTTAATTAAAATAATCACCCAGCCACACAATAAGGACGTCATCCATTGATGATATGATACTCAACACGAACTTCCAAAACAACTCAAGAACAACAAGAGAACAAATACAATGGAGCCATTGATAAGGGAAATTTAATCCCTATTGCTTGGGGTTTTCAGAATGAAGAAAATAAAGGGGGCATATCTCACCCGATCTATTTATCTATCAGGTCAGGTCTAACTGTTTGAAACTTTAAGGAGCAGAATAACTAATGTATACTCTCGCGTAATGCTGGACACAATTAATTTCACCAAAATACATTCAACTCAAACTGCTACAGGATCATTTTCTTAATCAGCGCGGTCCACGCTCCTGGTCTGGAGATCTCTTAATAACCCACAATGCATCTTTCCAAATTCAAATCTCTGTAAGGAAATACATAGCGGTAAAATAGGTTTAAGCCAAAGGTAGGGAATATGCATGCGAAATATTATAATTCTATTGGAATATCAAAACGATACAGTTACTTTCTCCATTTTCACCAGCGCAAACTTGACTTTCACCAACGAATTTTAACGTAATCTTAAAAAATTCATTTCAATATTTTCTGAAGAACAGATTTGAAAATTTTATTCACAGAAAAAGCTCAAATTGTACAAAAACAGTTGCAGAAATATCAATTTCAATATCATTTTCAAAGTATACAACTTAAGAATAACAGAATTTGAAAAGCAGAATAAATTTAACGGCTGAAATTTTGAAGAGTTTAAAAATGATCACTGCGCATTTCTCTTTCTCCCAATCAGGAGATCTCCTGATCAGGTGCGTGTTTCGGACTGTTAATTGGAAGGTTGAAGAGAGAAACTATATCCCCTTAACATTATATTGAGGCACGACATCAAATTGATATATATTAACAACAGCCAGACGCAATACGTTTTGAATTATACCGGTTATTCAAAAATAACCTTGAAAGGTTAAAAAGTGTTCTCGAAAAGCCATATAGGCTTCGTTTCCGCTATTTGTATTCAATTTGAGGTAATTAATAGTCATCCAGTTGCTTGTAAATGACCTAACAATGCAGTAGAGACTGCCAAATATAACTGAAGTGTAGTTTTGATTATATTTTGCACTTATTTGAAAGTCTTTAGGCTTAAACGTTTGTAGATAGGGACATTTGTCGTCTGCTGGATTTAAAAAATTTTAAATTACAAAGAATTAAGAATGCAAAAAAAAGTGTTATCTTTTAATAGCTACTGCGAAACTACATGCTCTACATTTTACACACAATTCAACATATATATAGGAAATGTGGAAAACTCAAATTTAAATCTTCTCATTAAAAAAAATATTTTTTTTTTTTCTTCAAGTTTTTCTGTACAAATAAATCCCGGTTGTTTATAGGCAAGTAACTTGTATACTTCTTGATTTCGATATGCTGGTATGGAAAAATCCTTAAAAATTAGTAATCACTATTTACAAAATCTCACCGTGTTTAAGAAATCGATTCTATACCAGTATACTGAAGTGTATGCGGATTTAGATATAATTCAGCCACTTTGAAGTTTAATCCATAACGTTGTTGTGACCTCGATATAAAGTAAGAATAGTGTTTCTTCTCTTGTGATAACAATTTTGAGTGGCTATATAAACTGATATAGGCGTGATGTGACTTCCCGCCCTGGTTTTCTTTCAGATAAAATTAGCCACCGGACAGTGTAATTGAGTGCTATACCGCCTAAAAACTTTAAAATATCTTAGTTCATCAGCAACGTTAATCTTCTGTGATCCGGACTTCGATAGGCTTGGTGCACCTATGTTGTGGGATTTTCATGTGAGACACTGTTTTGATCGACACCATCTGACCAATGAAGATGATTACATTGTCTTTTTTCATTGGCTGTAATCGTAATTAATGCCAACAACCGGGAGAACATTGACTGGGGTGATGGTTGGAACTCTGTGTTCGAGAAGTACCGGCTTCGATTCCCGGCCGAGCAGCTGTGTTGTGACATTGGGCAAGGCACTTTATCCGATTCCAGTAATAGCTGTGCAAAAGAGTTCCAGCATTGCCTGCGATGGACTGGCGTCCTGTCCAAGAGTCATGTGCTCTTATCCGCATGCGCTATGCATATGACTCGGATCGATTTAGCTTAAAACTTATAATATTCGCAACCAGTATCCATATACACATGGAGGCATGAGGCATTGTGTTTAACCACTGTATTAAAATATTCCCACCATTCCCTTGCTCGGTTTGGAATGCTATGTGGCTATTGTTACATTTTGGATACGAGCATCAAACTTTACTCTATCTGGCAAATAGTGCCTGTTTTAAGGCATCGTTCGCACACGAATATGACTGGCAAATGTAACTAACATGACAAGCTTCAATACCTCCAAGTGGTGCCATTAATTTTACGGTAGTTTCCATTCATATATCAATCCATTTTCGAGTGAACCATCATTATTGATCGATTTGGCAGAGTTGTGTCATTTCCGTAGTTGAAAATGATTTCCAGGCATTGATTGTTCTGTGGTTGTATGGTGATAATCCTTATCCCAGGTGATTAATCATATCCTTACTTCATACTAACCACACAGTACTGGCCAATTACAATTGACTTTAGGTAACCAATATGAAACGATTCTGACTAAATGTTACTGAATGTGACCAAAGCAACAAAGACATAGTGATGAATCAAGATGAATGCTAATTGAGATTATAATGATTTTAGATTGCAACATAGGCCTACACAAATTGGCCAAACTTGGACAAAGTATACTTTAAGTTTAAGAGTGATGTATCACTAGCACATAGCCAACTGTTTGTCCATTTTGAAAATGAAATTCGTCCAGCCTATAAAAAAACTAAAATAAATATATATATATATATATATATATATATATATATATATATATATATATATATATATATATATATATATATATATATATATATATATATATATATATATATATATATATATATATATATATATATATATATATATATATATATATATATATATATATATATATATATATATATATATATATATATATATATATATATATATATATATATATATATATATATATATATATATATATATATATATATATATATATATATATATATATATATATATATATATATATATATATATATATATATATATATATATATATATATATATATATATATATATATATATATATATATATATATATATATATATATATATATATATATATATATATATATATATATATATATATATATATATATATATATATATATATATATATATATATATATATATATATATATATCAGGTTTATCCACTGTTTCCAAAGTATACCCATGGCTAACATCGAGATCATTTATCAAATTTGCCACTAGTTCATTACACACATATTGAATTGGAAATCATTAGTGACATCAAGCCAGGCATTTGTTACTTTCGGTAAAGTAACAAATTCCTGATCAAGCCATGACATCCATCACATTCATCCAATGCTGATCATCCTTGAAAGCTTCATTATCAGTAGCAACAGATACCCTGGGAAGTATGGACCTGGAGAACGGTATATAACAGCTAGCCATGTCTGAAACATGAGCTGCCACTGAAAATTACGAAATGCTTATTTTTAAGGTGTGTTTATGTTTACAGCAGTGGTTACCATGAAGTCATATCTCTCTTGATGGTTTACTACTATTCGGAGTATTTGATCAAACTTCAAGTTTGCACATAAATCCTTCATAACCTACTAGTTCTCTTACTAAATCTGCACATGTATGCAACAATGTATGAGTGAACACAGCTTTTGATACAATTCCATGTAAAGATTAGTTTTAGTTAATTACCAGGTGACAACATTACCATTAAGCAATCTTTTAAGGGTAAAAATATATATTCTAAATAATGACTCTCTGACTGTGGTACATTATACACATTTTAGCAATATCAAGACAGATTACTTTTATTGCATGTTTTCCAACAAATGCACCTTATCGATTGTATCAAACCTATTCAAATTTAAGGAATGAATATGGTATATAGCATATCACAGCAAGGTTTAGCATAGCATAGCAAGGTTTAGCATAGCAAGGTTTAGCATAGCATAGCAAGGTTTAGCATAGCATAGCAATGGCCCTTGGAATATTGAAAAGAAAAAAACAAACATATAATCCTCCTGTATATACCACTCGTAGGAGTACGCGAAAATATGTGGCATATCCTGTATTCGCATCACGTTGAATAGATAATGTACATGTTTCCTCTGATCAAGGGAGAGATATGGGTGGCTCGGTGGATTTTTTTAGGAATCACCTTTACTGCTCATTTCATTTTCATTTCGGCAAGCATATTTACCAGCGCTCGCCGATCAGTATTTCAGACATTACACAGTTCTTGTCAGACGAATCATCTTTCCTTTTTTCAACTTTGAATTTCATCATATCCTTGAATCTTTTTTCTATTTTATTTCAATTGTGCGATTTTATCCCAAGGGTCCCCTACTTTGTATTGAAACACTTCCGCATTTGTATCATATATGATAGGTTCCACGCATACTCCCCTTAAGAGGACAAAAACGAGTACCGATGAAACATTTGCAGAATGTATAAGAACTCAATTCCATGCACTTGCGGATATCGCACATCTTCAGCTGTTCACGGTCTCCCTATTAATTTCATTAATTTCTACAATGTCTGAATGTGATTCCTGTGGATAACATTCTGTATCCTGCTGCTTCATTTCTGTGTTTTATTTATATTGATACAAAAAGTCCTTTAGAACATGTAATAGAGGTGTGCACCGCCCTGGTTTTTAATCCAAAACAGGTTGTAGCCTACGTATATTATTTTCGGCAAAAATTCTAGAAGATCCAAAGATATAATCTCAGCTTTCTCCACTCTATCTTCCCAATTCCCACCCTACTCCAACCCTAAATTTCATCAATTTTGTCATGAGTTTACCAACTTCGTTGTTTCGAGTTCTTGATTTTTATTATAAACAGATAGAGAAGACTTGTTTAGCTGACATTAGAGGTCAACATATTAATTGGAACCATCTTTGACTTTGTCTGGTATATTCAACTATTGATTTGATGTGTAGGCCTATATGGAATTAGGTAACATTGTAATGCTGCGGAACCAAATCAACAAACGAAGTTTATTTAGATGTACCAATAAAAATGATGGGGCACGTAAAATAATTTCGAATATTAGCATAAGTTAACGACGGCAATCTGGAGTCAATTGAAGCTTAAGAGTTCCGAGAGCCCTCAGATGAAACAACATGTCTCGCATCCCTCAAAGGACGTGGATTGAAATATACGCCATTTTATCTACCGTCTGGTTGTTCTACAAAAGGGCATTATTTTAACTCAATTGTTTGCCGCCGGTCAATGCACTCAACACACCATGGGATACACGAATAGTTAGGAGTAACTTTTTAATAGGTTTAAGCATCGACACCGAAGTCATCATCCATTAGAAAGAAACTAATCTCCGTACTGCTTTATGATTCGCCCAGTTGAACTTAAATGTGTTTATGTTCATCTGTACGGTTGTAGGAGGGATATGTTTATCATATCCCTGGTTGTAGAAACTTCGAGAAATGGATGCGATTGGATTTTGTCGACACATAAGGATCGTATCAATTTTCACGGCAATCATTTAATTTTCCCACTTCACAGTAAGGGAAGGATAGAATACATGAAAAGCGTGATCTCACATGACATCGTTATTATAATGACGTGATTAGACAAAAACTGTGGCCGAAAGCTCTCGCAAAATTGACAATTAAATGGAAAAAATACGTCACAACGCATATGAAAAAAGGTACATTACACAAGTCAAAATTCATGTCAAAAAGACCTATAATACACAATATACAAGACAAAAAATCATGACAATGCATACTGTGGAAATATAATATTTTATCGTCGTTTCTGTGCATGGCTATATGTCTATGGTCATTTTTTTTTTAGATATGTGTAATCTAAAAGAAAAATGTTTGATTAGCTTCCAATAATTTACTATGAACATGTGTAAATTTTGTCCAGATTTTAAAACAAATCTGTTCTCTATTCTGCCCATCTATCTCTAGGCAGCTAGGTGTCTTAGTTCATGTACTGAATACAATTTCGCACAAAGTGTTAATAACATTACGAACAGATTATTTTACATTTTGAAACTTTTTTCTGAAGAAGTCCCTTTTTCTGAGGAAGTGCCCTTTTGAAATCTTAAAAGATAAGAAGAACTTCAAAGCTTGTTGAAGTACCAGAACGGTTCTGACCATTTGACTAATCTATAACCTACTCTCGGAGAAAATACGTGACGTAGAACGTCGCGTTCCCATTTTCATTTTTTTCAAAGTGCAGGAATGAAGTAACCTTTCATGAAACCAGAACCAAAAGGGTTGTGGTTCCGACGCTTCTTTTTTTCATAAACTGATTTATTTGCAAAATTTGTACTTCTGTCTTGTCATATTGCATATCATGAAATATTTGTTCCAAGATATTTATTCATAAACCACACCCACCATGCAGATTTATCAAAATGTTGACAACATTAGCAATATACACAATAATTAACAACATTATCATAACAAGTATGATGCAAAAACGGTTGCTCGTTCATCCTATTTCAAGAATTATGTTAGTAAGCCCCGCCTACTCTTTATATTCACTACCACAACGTTAGAACATATGTACAGACCATGACCCATCTGTGTACCTGATATAGCATACATCTGATGTATCGTTCATTGGGTACAGTATGGTGTTTACATAATGTCGCACTTTCACATTAGGCCCCGCCCACCATGCATATTAATGACATCTGCTGATAACATACGCATGTACACAATAACCAACATCATGCCCAATATGACGCAAAACGGACATACAGTTGCTCATTTATCAAATTTTCCCATTAAGCCCCGCCCACTTATCAATATACATAATAACCACCAAAAACAATAAGGCATATCTACGGACCATGGGCTATCTGTGTAGAGGTGGGGTGGGAGTGGGAGTGGTGGGGTGGGAGTGGGGGGTGGGGTGGGAGTGGTGGGGTGGGAGTGGGAGTGGTGGGGTGGGAGTGGGAGTGGTGGGGTGGGGTGGGGTGGTGGGGTGGGGTGGGAGTGGTGGGGTGGGAGTGGGAGTGGTGGGGTGGGAGTGGGAGTGGTGGGGTGGGAGTGGGGTGGTGGGGTGGGGGTGGGAGTGGTGGGGTGGGAGTGGGAGTGGTGGGGTGGGAGTGGGAGTGGTGGGGTGGGAGTGGGAGTGGTGGGGTGGGAGTGGGAGTGGTGGGGTGGGAGTGGTGGGGTAGGAGTGGTGGGATTCCTGTTCTGAGCCTGCTTTTTATGTTTCTAAATATCCCTTTCAATATGTAATTTATCACTGAAATTTTAAAGTACATTCGTCCCAAAACATTGAGAGGAAGGGGGTGATAGTATGGATCATTCCCCTCCTCCTGTCAAAAAGTGGGGGATATATCTCTCCATTTCCCTGAATTTACGCCCATGAATATATACCAGTGTTATTCCCACATCATGTCATTCATATTCAAGTAATACTGCAAAACTACTTTACAACAGAACTTTCGCTGTAATTTTTAGAAGGAATATTTCCTGTTATGTTATATTGTTATATGCATGCACATGTGTTTGTGTTCGGAATTTGAATACTTCCCGTTATTCTTTCAATTGGGAACTTATAAGGTCGTTAGGTAGTAGTTCTTATCCAACTAAATTACCAAGTTGATAAAATCCATATGTTACAATTGATTATTTTGATTGACCTTACGTTCGGTTCAGGAACATATATTGGTTTGAAATACTCTCTGACAAAACTAAACGTGACTAAGTGTCATTTGTAAAAGGAAACATGAATTTCGGTGAATAGTTAATTTATCTGTAATAAGAGAATAATATGACCTGCTTTCTGTGGATATGTTGGCGTCTAATGAAAATGAAGACTCTTTGAAACAGCATGCTGTGGCCTATAATCTGTAAAAGACCTGATCATCTTTGAATCTATATCCAATTCTTAAACCTTAAGAAAACACTTTGTTTATATTTTATACAATGAAATGTTTGTGAGCACTTATTTCAGCGAAAAAAAGGTTGGATGTATTTTCTTTTTAAGTTTCTCACTTCAAAATACAGAATAAAGGTGGAATCGTGGAATGGTTTTGTTGTTTGCCGAAATTTAGCCCAAGTCCCATATCAATTTTTGAAGCGTGTACAGTAATAAACAATACATGTATGTTCAGTATGATATAAGATAATATACGGTGTAATATGAACGAGTGTACAAGAGAACGGCTTTATTTATTATCTTGAAGTCATTGGCACTTAAATGAAGGTTCTGCCTATCAAGATAATAATATCAATACTACTAATACTAATACTACTACTACTACTACTAATAATAATAATAATAATAATAATAATAATAATAATAATAATAATAATAATAATAATAATAATGATAATAATAATAATAATTATAATAATAATAATAATAATAATAATAATAATAATAATAACAATAATAATAATAATAATAATAATAATAATAATAATAATAATAATAATAATAATAATAATAATAATAATAATGATAATAATAATAATGATAATAATAATAATGATAATAATAATAATATTAATAAAAATAATAATGATAATAATAATAATAATAATAATAATAATAATAATAATAATAATAATAATAATAATAATAATTATGATAGTAATAATAATAATAGTAACAATGATAATAATAATGATAATACAAATAATAATAATAATAATGATAATAATAATGATAATGATAATGATAATGATAATGATACTCATAATAATAATGATAATAACAATAATAATAATAATAATAATAATAATAATAATAATAATAATAATAATAATAATAATAATAATAATAATAATAATAATAATAATAATACTAATAATAATAATAGTAATGATAATGATGATGATGATGATGATGATGATGATGGTGGTGGTGATGGTGGTGATGGTGATGGGGATGATGATGATGATGATGATGATGATGATGATGATGATGATGATGATGATGATGATGATGATGATGATGATGATGATGATGGATGATGATGATGATGATGATGATGATGATGATGATGATGATGATGATGATGATGATGATGATGATGATGATGATGATGATGATGATGGATGATGATGATCGTGATGGTGATGGTGGTGGTGGTGGTGGTAATGGTGGTGGTGGTGGTGGTGGTGATGATGATGATTAATTATTAGTAATATTACTATTATTATTATTATTATTATTATTATTATTATTATTATTATTATTATTATTATTATTATTATTATTATTATTATTATTATTATTATTATTATTATTATTATTATTATTATCATTATTATTTTAGTAGTAGTAGTAGTAGTAGTAGTAGTAGTAGTAGTAGTAGTAGTAGTAGTAGTAGTAGTAGTAGTAGTAGTAGTAGTAGTAGTAGTAGTAGTAGTAGTAGTAGTAGTAGTAGTAGTAGTAGTGGTAGTATTAGTAGTAGTAGTTGTTGTAGCAGCAGTAGTAGTAGTAATAATAATAAACTACAAAATGTTGTAGTGATCAGAAGTGTTTTGACCTTAGTTACTTAATTATAAATTGTTCAAACAAGTCTTTATTTTCGGGTATAAAATACCGGATAAAATGAAGTAAGATACTTACGCCAATTGTCAAATTTTATCTAAACGAATCTCTGTCAATTCCAATCCTATTTATTTAAAATCTGCTAATCAAACATGTAGTTAGCATCTTATTTCAGTGAATATACGTTGCCTTAAGAGTTAATCTTTAATCATATTGTAATTACGGCTACATCGTAATTCAGTTCGCATCCCAACTCAGTTATTTATGACTTGACACATCTCTGATGGAAACAGAGCTCAGATCAACGCCTTGCATCATAACTTGATTAACAGCCCAGTATTTATTGCACTTGGTCTCTTTTATATCCATCAGTATAACCACATGGATAGTCTCCGTTCATATATTATCCTGAAGATAGAGAGCTGTTCAGAACCTTATACGTTGTTTATACAAAAACTTAAAACTTATATAACGTGTTGCCAAACTACACTGTGGTATTCGTGAAATTGAAGAAAATGTTGGAAGTAAGAAAAATGTTCCATGCAACAAAAGATTTTGTCAATCTTCCCCCCCCCCTTCCCCCCCCCCTCCCCGAGTCAAATTGACGACAAGTTTCACTTCATTTTTATTTGTCATTTCTACATGAACCATGTATAATGTTCATCTCAGAGTATTATGTTAAGTACCCTCGTATACACAAGTTTAAGAACTTATTGTGTCCATGTACTGAACAATTGTGTAATTCACTTTCTATTTATATTATGCATGCCATTTAGTTTCGTGAAATGCAAGGTATGTTTGGCACTTACTATGTTTCATTATTTTTGTTATCCTTGATGACACTTTGATTCTTTTCTTATTTTGTATATGTTGCTAATAGTTTGTGCATTTTCTGACAAGGACCAAAGACCCGATTGAATAGATCAAATGAATGATGGGTATAACCACATACCAGTATATGTTGCTAATAATTTGTGCATTTTCTGACAAGGACCAAGGGCCCGATTGAATAGACCAAATGAATGATGAGTATAACCACATATATGTTGCTGATAGTTTGTGCATTTTCTGACAAGGACCAAGGACCTGATTGAATAGATCAAATGAATGATGAGTATAACCACATATATGTTGCTGATAGTTTGTGCATTTTCTGACAAGGACCAAGGGCCCGATTGAATAGATCAAATGAATGATGAGTATAACCACATATATGTTGCTGATAGTTTGTGCATTTTCTGACAAGGACCAAGGGCCCGATTGAGTAGATCAAATGAATGATGAGTATAACCACATATATGTTGCTGATAGTTTGTGCATTTTCTGACAAGGACCAAGGGCCCGATTTAATAGATCAAATGAATGATGAGTATAAACCACATATGTGTTGCTGATAGTTTGTGCATTTTCTGACAAGGACCAAGGACCTGATTGAATAAATCAAATGAATGATGAGTATAACCACATATATGTTGCTAATAATTTGTGCATTTTCTGACAAGGACCAAGGGCCCGATTGAATAGACCAAATGAATGATGAGTATAACCACATATATGTTGCTGATAGTTTGTGCATTTTCTGACAAGGACCAAGGACCTGATTGAATAGATCAAATGAATGATGAGTATAACCACATATATGTTGCTGATAGTTTGTGCATTTTCTGACAAGGACCAAGGGCCCGATTGAGTAGATCAAATGAATGATGAGTATAAACCACATATATGTTGCTAATACTTTGTGCATTTTCTGACAAGGACCAAGGGCCTGATTTAATAGATCAAATGAATGATGAGCATAAATCACATGTGTGTTGCTGATAGTTTGTGCATTTTCTGACAAGGACCAAGCGCCCGATTGAATAGATCAAATGAATGATGAGTATAACCACATATATGTTGCTGATAGTTTGTGCATTTTCTGACAAGGACCAAGGGCCCGATTGAGTAGATCAAATGAATGATGAGTATAACCACATATATGTTGCTGATAGTTTGTGCATTTTCTGACAAGGACCAAGGGCCCGATTTAATAGATCAAATGAATGATGAGTATAAACCACATATGTGTTGCTGATAGTTTGTGCATTTTCTGACGAGGACCAAGGACCTGATTGAATAAATCAAATGAATGATGAGTATAACCACATATATGTTGCTAAAAGTTTGTGCAATTTCTGACAAGGACCAAGGGCCCGATTGAATAGAATAAATGAATGATGAGTACAACCACATGGTGCTGATAGTTTGTGCATTTTCTGACAAGGACCAAGGACCCGATTGAATAGATCAAATGAATGATGAGTATAACCACATATATGTTGCTGATAGTTAGTGCATTTTCTGACAAGGACCAAGGGCCCGATTGAATAGATCAAATGAATGAAGAGTATAAACCACATATGTGTTGCTGATAGTTTGTGCATTTTCTGACAAGGACCAAGGGCCCGATTGAATAGATCAAATGAATGATGAGTATAACCACATATATGTTGCTGATAGTTTGTGCATTTTCTGACAAGGACCAAGGGCCCGATTGAATAGATCAAATGAATGATGAGTATAACCACATATATGTTGCTGATAGTTTGTGCATTTTCTGACAAGGACCAAGGACCTGATTGAATATATCAAATGAATGATGAGTATAAACCACATATATGTTGCTGATAGTTGTGCATTTTCTGACAAGGACCAAGGACCCGATTAAATAGATTAAATGAATGATGAGTATAACCACATATATGTTGCTGATAGTTGTGCATTTTCTGACAAGGACCAAGGACCCGATTAAATAGATTAAATGAATGATGAGTATAAGCACATCTGTCAGACCGATATTTCATATTAGGAGGACGAATCCCTTACAAGAACAACAACAACAAAGCCAGGGAAATGGTGGTCCTCTACTTTACCTGGTCGTTTTTTATCAATAAAACACATAAGGATTTTCCACCTTTTCTATGGTTGTCTGACAAGAGCGCATTTAAAACTATTTCTCTGCTTCCCATGTTCGAAAACTATTGACAACCATCGTTTGGTTGGGCTTTAACGACCACCATTCCCAACGTTGTATTTGACACTCATTCCCCATTATACCTTTTCAACCAAAAACACACGACAAAACCGACCGTTGTTTAGCAGTGGTAGTCAATTCCGGGTCAATGGCCATGACATCATGTTTTTAAGTGATGTCTTGTATTAAACAAATTATATACTAAAGACAATACGGTTGTCAATGCAGGTTGAGTAACACCTACACATTCCACCATTTATAACCAAGTTCATGCCTCATATAAAAACTAACATGTTGACCACCAAGGGAAAAGGTAGTTTTCTATGGAAATCTGATGAATGTAGGAAAAGGTGGCGAACCATAGTCTACCCACCACGTAAGATATTGGAAATGGTTGTCAAAAATGAAAGTGCAGTTAATGTATGCTAATGGTTGTCCCATAATGATAAATCATGGGTTAAAAGTTAAAAGGGTAAGTAAGCAAGGGTGATTTTTATTATTATATGAAGGTTTTGGTAGAGAAAAGTGGAAATTGGAACAAATCTACGGTGTTTTTTTTTTTTTTTTTTTTTTGTAAGGGATTAAAACGTTTGTCTTCACTAACTGTTCTGTGCTACAACTGTATTCAGTAATAAAGTGAAGGTTTCATTATTATTTTATGGTAGTTTCAAAACTATTTGTATTTGAAATTGATGAATAAGTGACGGTTTCATTATTAGGTTCTAGTAGTTTCACAACTTTATTGTTCTGTTATTGTATTTTATATTTAACAATAAAGTAAAGGTTCATGTTTAGTTTCATCATATGTTGGCGGGTAGTTTTAAAACTGTATTGCTCTATCAGTCTGTGCTAAAGCTAAAGTTGTATTTGAAGTTTCATAATGAGCTAAAGGTTCCTTATTAATTTTATCATTAGTTTATTATAGAATAGTTTTATTGCTTTGTGCTACAATTGTATTGATTTTTATTAATGAGATAAAGATGAGTGCCTTGATTAAAAATTTGATTGATTATCAACGACATTTCCCATTAATGTTTCTATATGTTTCGCTTGTTTATGTTCTATAGGTTAAGAATGTCAGACACATTTTAAAAGGGAAATATACACTGGAAGATAAATCTAATTGATATCTTCATGCCAAAGACAAAGCTGCTTTCGCATAAGACGTAATTTGTTATTCTATATGAAATTGTGACATATCAAACGTGAAGTAACTAGAGCCAAATAAAAATGAATACAAGAGTGAATTAAAAGTATATGGACAGGTACAAATCTTAAAGAAAGAAATGTAAATTATGAACAGAGTAGTCATTATATTACTAAAACATTAGTAGCTTTGGAATAATGACTCACAAAAGTTCAAAGAATAATAGTTATGTATAGATATATATAGTTATATATATAGTTATATATACTATATATATAAATAAATATATATATATATATATATATATATATATATATATTATATTATAGTTATATATATAGTTATATATATATATATTATATTATAATTTTATATATAGTTATATATATATATATATTATAGTATAGTTATATATATATATGTATATATATATATATATATATATATATATATGTATAGTTTTAGCTCTATATATATAGTTATATGGATATATTATATATATATATAGTATATATATATATATATATATATATATATATATATATATATATATATATATATATATATATATATATATATATATATAATATATATATATATATATATATATATATATATATATATATATATATATATATATATATATATATATATATACTTATATATATATATATATATATATATATATATATATATATATATATATATATATATATATATATATATATATATATATATATATATATATATATATATATATATATATATATATATATATATATATATATATATATATATATATATATATATATATATATATATATATATATATATATATTGTGAAAAACTGTCCAGTTAGCTTTAATGTTGCAACAGTTTGCATCCCTTTTTTAAACGTTAGAGTATTAGCAACATTTATTTCTTGGTTTGTTCAGAGTTGTAACATCAGCCTAAGTGATCGACAACAACTAGTAAGATATTTTTCTTGTATATCAAGAAATCTAATTTGCTTTACTGCCTTTATAAGAAACAATAGTATCTGACTGTCATGTCGTACGGTTTGCCATGTTTGTTCAGTCTAAGATATCAGTGCACAAATTTACAGCGGGTGAAACAGGATAGTAGTTGGTGTTTCCAACAGTCTGCCGTGCCGTTTTATGTTCAATGATACAGTATATAATTTGCAAGTGCAATGATGTCATAAATACAATTATGTCATACATTTTGCTGCATTTTAAATTGTAGATGCCATCCTATGTCTATTTTGGTAAACATGATAAAAAATATAAAAAAACATGAACTCATAAACTATTTAGTACAATTAGTTACGCAAAATATGATACACTTGATCAATTGTCTCCAAATAGGTTTCATTTGTTAAGGTCTCCTTTTTATTCGTTTCCAGCTAATGTAAGTCATTAAAAAGGTCTTGATTGTCCCATATCTCATCTCAAACGTATACAATCGTATGGGTTAATAACCCGCTATTCTAGAGTATACTGCGATTGCTGTACTAGTGCTAGACCCATGGCAGTATGTTTATATTGGATTATGATGTTTTCGAAACAAATATTGGCTACTTCAGAAACGGAAAAGATTTACATTTGATTGAAACCATGCTTTATTCAGTTTGCCTCCCACAAACATTGCGATGGTTGTCAAGTACCTTCCGTGTGATGAAAAACTTTAAGTCAGTGTTTGGTAAACACATGCTACAGATATTCTGCATAGTTGTATTATCCCAAGAGAAAGGTTGGGAATCTATCAAAAATTATAATGAGGTTATTTAAATCGGTTTACATTCAATTATTGCAATTTTAAACCATAGGAATATGAGATCCCCTTAATGTTTAGAGGGGAAAGCTGGCAACTTTGTCGTAATAAGTGCCTGGGGCGTTTACGAAAATAAAATTGCAGCACTTTATAGGCCCGAAGGTGTTTCCTAATAAGTGCCCATGTTTCGTGGCCGCGTATAGTGTGCTATTTGAACTGCGTTGTGTTAAGTGATTCAATACCAGCCCCACAATGACGACCACGAAAACTTCGTCAGCGACAGATGCAAAATCAGCAAATAATGTTACAAATCCTATTTTCAGTCTTCAAATAAATTATGTTTTCAGTCAAAAAATGTTGGGTGGGCGCTTTTAAGAATAGGGGTGTTTAATACGTCGAATACGGTATATATAAACAGATAAATTACATGACTTGAATGCTGCATTTCTTCATGTCCCCGAGGATAGTGTCAGTTAGTTGCTAGAATAAACTTTAATAGGCTCAAAGCAAACCTATCAATCCACTGTACTTGATTACATTCTCGTTTTCAAGCAGCTATAAATTCAGTCAAATTGTCCAATGGTATATCTGTCTTCACCCCAATCTCTACCCACAACTGCAGGCTTGAAATATATTAATATTTAATCCGCTTCAATTTCTGGGGGTTTCTGTAACGAAATATGCATTGTGTTATAACTTCACGGCATACGAGTGTATGTTTTGTAAGCACAGCATCAGAATATGTATCTATTTCTTCCAGTCTGTTGGAGTATATACATATATCTAAATATATATATATATATATATATATATATATATATATATATATATATATATATATATATATATATATATATATATATATATATATATATATATATATATATATATATAAATGTATATATATATATATATATATATATATATATATATATATATATATATATATATATATATATATATATATATATATATATATATATATATATATATATAATTTTTTAGCAATGCGTTTTAATCTGTCATAAATGCATTAATTCACTTTGGAGCAACGCATAATTCAACCGGTTGTGTAGGTGTATACGGATGGCCTTCTCAGAAGAAATGAAAATCAACTTGAACTTAGAATGTGGTTGATATTCACAACCTTTTAAAACAATTGACTTCTCTGCCTCAGATTACTAGTGGGTCTTGAATTACGATACACTGATTTCGACAACTTTGGATAGATTATAATATGTTTACGTATAACTGAGAATGATTGTATACTTTAGTCTTTATTTTGATATAGCATGCACATGGGCGGATCAAGGGGGAATCAAGGGGCG